>RJWJ010001568.1:0-126433 GCA_004363605.1 Indri indri | reverse complement strand
GGATAGAAGATCTTTAGGTTTCTTAAATATCCAGATTCTGTAATTTATAAGGCACTCACTTAGATGTTAACCTTTTTTGTTACATCATTGTTCATTAAGAACTATTACTGAATTACTGGCAATTTTATCCAGAGGAGACTATTAAGAAAACAATTTAATAGATAAGCACATTAATGAATATGAAAATGTTCATTACTGAGTAAAACTTGCAAGAAATAGATTTCTAGCAATTTCTTTTTCTCAAAACGATCAACAAAGCCAAAACTTAATTTCCATAAAACTTTTTAATCTAAAACACCCATAATCTAAGTACTAAGAAAAAAAGAACAAAAGCTACTATTGAAAAACTAGTGTGTAACTTGTGTCTTATCACCTTATTCTAAAGATTAAAATAAAAATATCTAAATTCAGATTTCTAGAGGTCCTTATAAAAGAAAAATACATAACTTCAAAAAATTCTCTACAGATAAAATTTGAAGAATGATATCTAGATATGAAGCTTTAATTACATTTAAGTATTTTGTACCTTCAGTACTGTGGCCTCTTAGGTTTCTGAGATATGTTTAAGAAAAGAAAATCCCAAGCAAATAGTCACCCCAATCTGTTTCCACTATCAACCACAATAGGGACGACAAATGTGTAGTATGTAATATGATACTTCCCTACTCAGCACCCATCACAGATATCACTAAATGAACATCATGTTCTTTCCGATTGAGCTTTTCCCGACCCAATGCTCAAGGAAGCAAATATCAATCAATGGGTTGTTGAGAGAAAACATTTTCTTGTCCGGCCCAGGCCAGAATCTATGGCATGATTAGTATGGAAACAAAGTTGCCTTTTGACTCACAGTTACACACACACACACACACACACACACACACACACACACACACACCCCATGCCCTGTATGTGTGCCCAACTGGCTAATACATACATGCTTTTAGAAAGTTGGTTGATGCAGATCACAATTAGGCATGATATAGTCAGCAACTCTAGCCTTTTATTGTACTTAGTTCCTAAAGTTACCTGATTTAATGAAACTCAATTCAAGTTCCTTAAACTCAGGAATTAAGGTGATCTATATAAGGCAGATATCTGGTTCTTATGATCTCCCTTTCCTTGTTTCCCTTTTAAAATAATTCTCCCATCAAATGGCTTAGTAATGGAAATGATACATAATATGTGATGTTCAGCATTAAAACATACAATAAGTATATACTATTTATGGAAAACAGAGTATTGAGGGTGAAAAGAGAAAACATGAAACACTAGTCTAATCCAACAAAAAGCACCTAAAGCCTAGCTTGAAAAATAAAAACTTAATTTTTTCCTTTTTTTCTCAATATCGTCTCATATCAAAAGTTAAAGTTTATGAATTATTGAACTGATGAGTAGATTTGCCCCTTTAAATCATCTACCATTGCCTCTGAGAAGTCATGTCACTTCCTCTTTATGTCAATGTCATGCATGGTTGTGTTGCCACAATCCTCTTTGGCCACTAAAGCGCAAGTCATTCGTAGCCATCAAATCAATTATAACAGCCGCTGCTGTCTTACAACGACAACCAGTGATTGATAACAAAACCCGTCTGCTTTCAGTTCTCATCTGACAGCAACAACCGTGTCCCTGCCTGCTCTTACTGGCATTTGTCATAAATCAATAGCAATTCCACCACGCAGAAAGGTGCTGGTGACTCTCTTCAGTCCATCTGGTTTCATTTTATTTTCAAATATTTTTAAAAATATTTTTAAAATATATTTTAAAAATATAACTATTAAGCAAGATTAATGCCAAAAGTTTATTTCTTGAAGTATCTAATATTACATGCTAATAGTCTCATATAACAGAATCCCCACTTAAAAAAAAAAAATTAAACACCACAGCAGAATGTTCCTATTCTTTAATTCAATTTCTAAATCACTCAAACTTTGAAAGAGGAAATTTTACATTCTGAAATTGTCATTTTATATTTAGTAGAGAAAAATAATATTTTCTTTCAAGTTATTCCAGACCTGATGTCATGTTTTTAATCAAAACTCAGGAACTGGGACTATAGGTAAACAAAATAAGCATAAAATGAAGGAGGTTTTTACCAGCTGTCCAGTATAAAAAGACAGTATCACAGTAAGACAGTAGCAGTTCTACGAACTCTAAATACCAATATACGTGGGTTTACAAAGCTTGGATTAAGTTTTGGTTTAGCCAAAAATGTGTGCAACCTTGAATAAGTTACTCTCAGCCTCACCTTTCTCTCATTTGTAAAGATGGATTCACCTCAACAAGGCTATTTTGAGTTCTAAATGAATTAACCTGTACAACAAAACACTGGGCATAGAGTAGCTACTCATTAAACATTAGTTTCACTTCCTTTTCATACACAAACTCTCACCTCCAAATACCTTCCAGGTTTAGCTGCCAACCTCAGAAATATACAAGGCTTATCTTCTTCATTTAAAGATTAAATTAGCAAATTTATAGAATTCCCTGTCCAGAACTGGTACCCATGATGACAATGGTATGAGGCCATTTTAAGATCTTGGTCAAAACAGTGGCCTGCCAAAGAGCAGGGACCACAGCAGTAAGAGGATGCGGGTGTGCAGGGCGGGGACGGGGTCAGCAGTTGCCAGCTGAAGGAGGAGGAAAGGCTCAGCAGAGGAGTTTCCAGGGAAAGTGAGCTTCATGTATCGGCCACACCCAGAGCATGCCCACTTGCCAAAGCAGCACCAAATTGCTTAAGAATTATCTTATTCCCTTTAGCTCTCTCTCCTCTTTCCTTGCACTGGGGAAGGAAGGGGACATTATGCTAGGCAGGCATCAGCCAAGATAGATTTGCCCTACTGTTGAATACTAAGACTACTAAGAAGAGAATATGCACAAGGGAATATATTCCTCAACAGATTAAAACCTATAATCCCACTAATCCATAAAGGTATCTTTAAGTGGCACTACTTTAAAAATCTACTCCTTCATATAACAGCTTGCAGCACCCATAAGGGAATTCTTTAGATTAAGTCAGTTCTGCATCTGTTCCAGTAACAACTACAGCCTGCTTGAAATGTGTCTTCTAGAATTTTGGAAACTCAGTTCAACCACTGTGTATATTTACCTGTATACCTCCTTATAACCTGAGATATTTTCACTAACACATCATTTGTCTGTAAAAACTTGGCTATGTTTACGACCAATGGCTTTCTCACTTTTGGAAGCTTTTCTTTCTTTATCTTTCTCTTTTTTTTCTCTTTTCTTTTTACAGAGTGCAGCAATACAATTTTATATATTAAGAACACTTCAGGGTTGACATTTAAATGCCCCCGTTACTGGCCTCCTGTCTTTCCTGATCATGCTCTAAAGAACTTCCCTCATGCTTAGGTCCAAAGTATCAAAATTAACAACTGTTAGTAGAGGGATTAGTAAAGGGATTTGAAGGTTCGAATTTGCATTTTGTTAAGAATGTGATCCTCTAGAATAATGTGCTGTATAAAATAAACTAACTATGTTCCATCTTCTGAATTGCAATTTGAATCTTGAATGTATTTGGCATCCTAATACTGAACTGTTAGAGGCTACATGGTACAGTATAAGAAAACACATCAGACACAAGAGTCCAAAATTCTTTAGTTCATATGTGGCAATGGGAGCTGGTAGCTTAATTCCTCTGATCATTCATTTTCTCATTTGCTAATTGGGAATACTAATACCAACATGTGCCCTCACAGTGCTCTTGTGGGTATCACTGATAATAACACCAGTAGCATCAGAAGTACAATGGTATCTACAGTCTTTCGTGTCTACTTAAGCATTACTCTGGGCTAGGCGTTCTGTAAAAAACTTTAAATACAGGACTTATTTAGTACCCCCAGATTCTACAAGACATGTTTATTTTATGGATTTTATTAAGGAAACTGAGGCACACAGAGATTAAATATCAAGTAGGTTGGGCACAGTGGCTTACACTTTGGGAGCCTGAAGTGGGAGGATTGTTTGAGGCCAGAGGAGGTCAAGACCAGCCTGGGCAACACAGCGAGACACTGTCTCTACAAAAAATAAGAAAAAGTAGCTGGGTGTGGTGACGCACACCTACAGTCCTAACGACTTGGGAAGCTTAGGTGGGAGGATTGTTGAGCCCCTGAGTTCAAGATGGAAGTGAGCTATGATCGTGCCCATGTACTCCAGCCTGGGCAAAAGAGTGAGAAATTTTTAAAAAATCAAGTAAACATCAAAGCTGAGATTTGAACCTAAAACTGCTTATCTCAATGTGCATCCTCTTTATCACAGTGCCACACTGATCCCTGCAGAGCACTGCAAAACACAACGGAGGACTCTGGAAAATATACAGTCAGTCCTCCCAATCCATGAATTCAACAAACCGCAAATCAAAAATATTTGGGAAATAAAAATCCACAAAATTCCAAAAAGCAAAACTTGAACTTGCTGTGTACCAAGTACTATTAATACTTGAACCCATGTGAAGTGAGGTGTAGGCATTTTATTTGGTATTATGAGTAATCTAGAGAAGATTTAAAGTATACAGGAAAATGTGTGTAGGTTATATGCAAATACTATGCTATTTTGTATAAGTGATTTGAGCATCCATGGATTTTGGTATCCACTGGGGGTCCTGGAACTAATCCCCCACAGATACCAAGGAATGACTACACTTACATGTCAATAATGAAAATTTAGTAGACATTCACAATTCACATTAAAAAAAATATTTTTATTATTATTTTTTGTTAGAGAAAGGTTCTTGCTCTGTCACTCAGGCTAGAGTATAGTGGTAAGACCATAGTTCACTGCAGCTTTGAATTCCTGGGCTCAAGTTATCCTCCTGCCTCAGCTTCCTGAGTACCTGGGACTATAGCCATGTACCACCGTATCTGGCTACATTTTTAAAAATATTTTTTGTAGAGATGGGGTCTCACTATATGCCCAGGCTGGTCTCAAATTCCTGGATTAAAGAGATCCTCCCACCTTGGCCTCCCAAAGTGCTGAGATTATAGACATGAGCCACTGTGCCTGGCACTATTCACATTTTCGATATTGTATATATACCCATTTACCTACTTATTCAAGGCTATGTTGCAGAATCATTTCAGATATTCTTTCTTTGTTTCCTTGGAAAACGCTCCCCTGTCTAAGGAAAATTAAGAAACATTTTAAACATAGCAGTTAAGAAATACCTATTTTGGAGTCAGAAAGGTCTGAGTTCCAACCCATCTCTACCATGTTCTACCTATGAGACTATATACAAATGACTTTACCTCTTTCTCTTTGCCTTGGAAATGAGAATAGTCTGACGTGCTTGATCGGACTATTGTGAGAGTTAAGTAAGATAGTATACAGTACCTGTCACATAGAGTGCTCAGTAAATGATGTCTGAGAATATTAATTACGATGATAGCACTGGTGACATTTAATTAGCCTATTTGCTGATAATTCCCAGATGCTACCACCAAGCATCAACCTCTTCCACAGTCTGTAAAATTAGCAAACAGTGGACATTTAAGCAATAAATAAAAATGCCACAGAAGGAAAAGTAAAAGCAAATTCAATTCTAGCTTAGGTATCCTGAGAAAAATTTCATCAAGTTATATATAAAAGATCAAGAAATTTACCGCAATCTGGGAATAGGGCACTTACCTACCTTTCTTTTACAAGTTAGAATCACTTGATCTATATTAGGGAAAATACATGTTTACTTCCTCCTTTATATTTTTTATGCTATAATAAGGGAATGGGTGCCAGGAAATGAGAGACTAAGAAGAGATGAACAGAGAAGGTATAGCCCCAAAACAAAGAGGCCATTTTCTCATACAGAGTTGGTGAACAGCTCGAGGAATTTATATCCAGGCTGGGAAGAGAAAAGAAACAATGGGGATGATGAGCAAATAGGGGTGAGGGTAAGTGGTGACCTGACCTGGAATTGTAGGAAAGCAAGGTGACTAGTTATTTGTTATGCCTCACTCTAGCCATTAACAGGTCATTTTGACAGTTTAACTCATTGCTACCCCTGACAAGACAAACATGATCAACCGAAAGGAAACTTTAAGACGAAGCAGGTGCTATTTGAAAGAAAAAGGAATAGAAGGGATGGGCTACTTAGAAAAGAAGAAATACGCAGGGGAGCTTTTTTCTTGAATTTTCTCTCCTTACAGAGTTAATTTTAGGGGTGTATGTATAGAGGACGAATATACAAAGAAAAAAATTTGTGTAAATATCTCTGAAGGGGAAAGAAAAAATAATATTCTGATAGTACTTATGCTATTATACTACATATTTGAGTTTCTCATATTCTGCATAATGAAATTATTACAGATTTAAGTGTATTTCAGAGAGACAAAAACTAATGAAAGACAAAGTTGTAAGTATTACAAGCAATAAGAGAAAGGGTTATACAATACTACTTTTTCAGAGATATTCCACTCTGTAATTCTAAAGCATTTATATAATCTTAAATAAATTCAAATTTAATGATGTAGGGAAGAAAAGATTTCTTTCCCATTGCAAGGTTTATGACTGAGACCCCTATAATAAAAGACAGATTAGTGTGAGAAAAGCATTAAAATTTATTTAATATAAGGTTTTATATGACAGGGAACTTTCGGAAATGAAGACATAAAGCAACAGAGAAAATTGTAAATTGTTATGCTTCAGTTTGATGAAGAGTGGACAGTCATGCAGAAGTAGGAGTGGACAAAGGGGATACAATCGATGGTAATCAAATTGGGGGACTTAGTGAGGCCTATTTGTTCAGGTGGTTTTTGGCATCTCCATGTCTTCATTCCTTTCTTGCAGGTATAGGAAGGATATCTCTGGAATGAGGTTCTTATGGCTTAATTTAGAGGGAAGTCAGAGAATTCTTTTAAGGACTCCTTCAAGAGAGGTTTGGGAGAAGCTCAGAGAGACCTTCCTACTTCTGCTGCTTTTTTAAATGCCAAGGTGCCATATATTGGGGTAGCATGTCTTATAGCACCAATGATTAGGTAGAATGATAAAGATTTCACGCCAGAATAAATCTATGCTAATTATAGCATATATATATATATATATATATATATCTGAAAGTTTATAAAATAAAATTTCTTAAATCCCAGAATTTTGGCTGTTGATTTCAAGATTATTTAGCACACACAATTTCTAAATAAAAAAAATGGTCTGTGGAAATTACTTATATCCTAATCACATTCAAAGATTCTTATTTGATTTTTTACCATAATATTGTCTCAAATTGACAAGATTATTTTTCTTTCTATTCCATGTAGTTTTAATATAATAATGCTATATCGAAATTAAGTAAATTAAAACTATTAAAAAGAAAGTAAAATATTTTGTTGAGGGGAGGGGCAAGATGGCCAACTAGAGACATCAGTCACCAGATCATCCCAAATGGAAGAAAAAATTTCAGGAGAGAAAGCATAGCCCAGGTGAAATACTGCGAGAAAGGTGCCAGAACCTATCCTTACCAGAGCAGAATAAGGAGGAGCAAGATCTTGATAGAGACTGACCTCCAAAGGATTTGTAGCCCAGTGGAAAGGGCAGGTGGGAGTGTTTACTTTTCCTCCCTTTGCAACTGTGGCAATCTGCCAGCTCCCGATCTGTAAGAGTTGCCCAGGCTGGCCTTATCTCCTGGCCTCAAGTGATTCTCCTGGCCTCCCAGAGTGCTGGGATTACAGACATCCAAAATCTGCGAATGCTCAAATCCCTTATGCAAATTAAGCTAGAACACCTGGGAGTCACCGCCTCACCTTTGACAGAGCATTTATCACACCCAGGCTGGCTGTTTCTACTCAGAACCTGTGAGGGTTCCACAGGGGACGATTAAGGGCGGGCACTTGGGAGCAGCTGCCCTGCCTCTGACAGAGCACCTAGCATACCTAGGCTTCCATGGAGTTTGTGGCTCACACTTTTCTCTCTAAAAAGTGACAGCAAATGCTTTCATGTGCCCCAAGGACAAAAGTTACCGCTCCCCCTGAAGGAGGGCAGGGCTAGTAGTCCTCTCCCCAACCTGTCTGTCTGTTCTCGGAAGAGCCTACCCTCTCTGGAGGCAAGTTCCAGGCACAACTACACCTCCTGGCTGGAGTATTTCAGTCACAGCCCACGGCCAATCTTGAGCTACCTCTACCATCTGCTGCAGCTGGGAAAGGGTAGGAGCTGGGAATCTGGGTGTTTTTGTGCCCCTGAAGGATACAGACCACCATCACTGCTGAGAAATGGAGGTGTGAGTGGCATGTGTGTCTCACAGCTGCCTACCCCTACTAATATTGTTAAGAGAGGCCTGCCTGTCCTGTCCCCAGATCACAGTGCATCTGTCCTTCTCTCTGAGCATTTTTCTAGAGCAGGAGAGCATCCCAGCCCTCACCATCACAACCAGTGCCTGAACTCAGGGAGGCCTGAGGCTAAGTTTGTCAGCTCAGTCTTGGTCTGGCCCCCCAGAACTAAAGCACACCATCCAGGGGCCTGGGAACTGGGGATTACCTAACCTAGTCTGCCACCACTGGCACCTGAACACTTTACCAGGGGTCTGAGGCCTAACTGACCCAAATTGCCAGCAACACCACAGTGGGTACCTACATACATGAGCCAAAAGATAGTGTACCTCTCCCTCTCTACACTGAGCAGCAGAATTCCCAGTAGAGAACAGATGAACTGCAAAGCTATCTGTTTTGAGCTGAGGGAAGAGGCTCCAGATGAGAAGGGACTCGCATAAGAACTCTGGCAATATGAACAACCAGGCTATTTCAACACCTCCAAAGGATCATACCAGCTCTCCAGCAATGTACTCTAACCAAAAGGAAATTTTCAAAATATCGGATATGGAATTCAAATTATGGATCGTAAGTGAGCTCAATGGTTATCAAAGAGAAAGTTAAAATTCAACACAAAGAACCAAACAAAAAATAATAATGCAGGACGTGAATGAAAAATTCACTAAAGATGTAGTACAGCAGAACTCTGGAAACAAAACAATCATTTAGGGAAATATTAAATGCACAGTGGAAAGTTTTAACAACAAACTAGACCAAGCAGAAGAAAGAATTTCAGAGACTGAAGATAAATGAAGTCTCTGAGAAATATGGGATTATGTAAATTGCCCAAACATAAGAATCACAGGTATCCTTGAGGGAGAAGAAAACAAGCAAAAAGCATAGAAAACCTATTTGAGGGAATAATGGAAGAAAACTTCCCTGGTCTTGCTAGAAATTAATTTAGAAATACAAATATAAGAATGCCATTGAATTGAATTCCTAAAAGATTTATTACAAATAGGATATCACTAAGGCACATAGTCAACAGTCTGGCCAAAGTACAAGTGAGGGAGAAAATCCTACAAGCTGCAAGATGAAAACATCAAGTAATTGACAAAGGGAAACCCTTCAGACTAAAAGCAGACTTCTCAGCAGAAGCCTTACAAGCCAGAAGGGACCTGGGGTCCCATCTTTAGTATTCTTAAGCAAAATAGCTATCAGCAAAAAATTTTGTGTCCTTCAAAAATAAGATTCACAAATGAAGAAGTAAAATCTTTCCCAGATAAGAAATGCTCAATAGTGCTCTAAACACCAAAAGAACAGTCAATACTCACCAGTGTAAAAACACTTGAAAGTAAAAATTTACATCTCTTACAAAACAGTAACACAAGGAAAATATAAAGCAACTAGGTAAAAATGAGTAGATGACTGGAATAGTATCTCGCTTATCAATACTAACAACATCAAATGCAAATGGTCTAAATGCCACACATTAAAGATATTGATTGACAGAATGGATAAAAAACCCACAACCCAAATATCTGCTGTCTCAAAGAAACCCATTTTACTTGTAAAGACTCTCACAGAGTCATGCTAATGGGGTGGAAAAAAATATTCCATACAAATGGAAATCAAAACTGGGAAGGAGTAGCTATTCTCACATCAAGACCTTATTTCAAAAACAGTAAAAAAAGACAAAGATGGTCATTTTATGATAAAGAGACACATTCAACAAGAAGATTTTCCAAGATAGACCATATGTTAGGCCACAAAACAAGCTTCAGCAAATTAAAAAAAAAAAATCAAAATAACACCATGTATCTTCTGAGACCACAGTAGAATAAAACTAAAAATCGTTTCTAAGAGGAACTCTCAAAACTATACAAATACATAGAAATTAAACAACCTGTTACTCAACAACCTTGGGGTCAATGAGGAAATCAAGATGGAAATTAAAACAACTTTTTGAATTGAATGAGAATAGTGACACAAGCTACCAAAGCCTCTGGAATATAGAAAGAGCAGTGCTAGGGGGAAGTTCATTGCTCTAAATGCCTACATCAAAAAGACAGAAAAAGCACAAATTAATAACCTAATGTCGCACCTTAGGGAATTAGAAAAAGAAGAACAAACCAAATGTAAAGTTAGCAAAAGAAAAGGAATAATACAGATTTGAGCAGAATTAAATAAAATTGAAACAAAAAAATTACAAAGAGTCAACAAAATGAAAAGTTGGTTATTTGAAAAGATAAACAAAATTGACAGACCATTAGCTACTTAAGCAAGAAAAGCTCAATTAGAAATGAAAAATGAGACATTACAACTCATACCACAGAAATACAAAAATCATCCAAGACTGCTATGAACATTTTTATGCACAAAAAATAGAAAATCTAGAGGAAATAGATAAAACTTTGGAAATATAAAACTCCCAAGCTTGAATTAGGAAGAAATAGAAATTGTGAACAGACCAATAACTAGTAGGAAGATTGAGTCAGTAATAAAACATCTCCCAATAAGAAAATGTCCAGGGCCAGATGGATTCACAATCAAATTCTGCCAGACCTACAAGAACTGGTACCTGTACATATCTGACTAAAATTTATCGATAACATCAAGAAGGGGGAAATACTCCCTAACTCATTCTAGAAGGCTAGTATCACCCTGATACCAAAGCCAGGAAAGGACACAACGAAAAAAGAAAACTACAGACCAATATCCTTCATGAACATAGATAAAAAAATTCTCAATAAAATACTAAGCAAACTGAATCCAACAGCACATCAAAAAATTGATTCATTATGACCAAGTGGGTTTCAGCCCAGGGATGCAAGGATGGTTCAACATATACAAATCAATAAATGTGATTCACCACATAAACGGAATTAGAAACAAAACCCATATGATCATCTCAACAGATACAGAAAAAGCATTCAGTAAAATCCAGTACCCATTCAGGATAAAAATCCTTAAACTGGTATAGAAGAAACACACTTAAAAATAATAAAAGCCATATATGACAAACCCACAGCCAACATAATACTGAATGGAGTAAAGCTGAAAGTATTCCCTGTAAGTACTGGAACAAGGCAAGGATACCAATGTCACCTCTTCTATTCAACATAGTACTGTAAGTCCTGGCCAGAGCAATCAGGCAACAGAAAAAAATAAAGGGTATCCAAATTGTAAAAGAGGAAGCCAAAGTATCGCAGTTTGCGATATACAGATCTTATATCTAGAAAACCCTAAAGACTCCTCCAAAACACTCCTAGAATTGACAAATGATTTCAGTAAAGTCTCAGCTTACAAAATTTATTTACACAAATCAGTAGCATTTCTATACACTACTAACAGCCAAGCTGAGAATAAAATCAAGAAGTCAATCTCACTTACAATAGCTACAAAAACCAAACAAACAAGGAAAAAAACCCCAAAAAGCTTAACCAAAGAGGTGAAAAATCTCTACAAGGAGAACTACAAAATACTGATGAAAGAAATCGTTGATGACACAAGCAAATGGAAAAACATCCCATGCTCATTGATTGGAAGAATCAACATCATTAAAATGTCTATATTTCTCAAAGTGATTTATAGATTCAATGCAATTCCCATCGAAATACCTATGCTATGTTATTTTTTCACAAAATTAGAAAAAAAATCTTAAATTTCATATGGAATCTAAAAAGAGCCCAAATAGCCAAAACAATCCTAAACAAAAAGAACAAATCTGGAGGCTTCACATTACACAACTTCAAATTATATTACAAAGCTACAGTAACCAAAACAGCATAGTATGGGTATGTAAGTAGACATGTAGATCAATGGAACAGAATAGAGTACCCAGAAATAAAACCATACACCTACAACCAACTAATATTTGACAAAGCAGATAATGAAATACACTGGGTAAAGGAAGCCCTATTCAATAAATGGTGCTGGGAAAACTGAATAGCCACATGCAGAAGAATGAAACAGGATCCCTGTCTCTCACCATATATAAAAATTAACTCTAAATGAATTAAAGACTTAAATGTAAGACCTGACACCCTAAAAATTCTAGAAGAAAACTTAGGAAAAACTCTTCCGGACTTTGGTCTAGGCAAAGAATTTACGTCAAAGCTCCCAAAAGCAAATACAACAAAAACAATAATAAATAAATGGGACTTAATTAAACTGAAAAGTTGTTCCACAGCAAAAGAAATAATCAACAGAGTAAATAGCCAAGCTACAGAATGGGAGAAAATATTTGCAAACTATATAGCTGAAAGGACTAATATCCAGAATCTATAAGGAACTCAAACAAATCAGCAGGGAAAAAACAAATAACTCCATTAAAAAGTGGGCAAAAGAAATAAACAGGCATTTTTCAAAGAAAGAGAAACAAATGGCCAAGAAACATGAAAAAACGTCCAACCATACTAATCATCAGGAAAATGCAAATTAAAACCACAATGAGATACCACCTTACCCCTGTCAGAATGGTGATTAACAAAATGTCAAAAAACAATAGATGTTGGCATGGATGTGGTGGAAAGGGAATGCTTATATACTGTTGGTGGGAATGTAAATGAGTACAACCTCTATGGAAAGCATATGGAGATTTCTCAAAGAACTAAAAATAGACCTACCATTCAATCGATCCAGCAATCCAGCAATGGGAAAGAAGTCATTACACCAAAAAGACACATGCACTCATGTTTATTGCAGCGCAATTCACAGTTGCAAAGATATGGAATCATCCTAAGTGCCCCTGAACTGATGAGTGGATAAAGAAAATGTGGTACATATATACTACAGAATACTACTCAGCCATGATGAAGAATGAAATAATGACTTTTGTAGTAACTTGGATGGAACTGGAAGCCATTATCCTAAGTAAAGTATCTCCAGGAATGGAAAAGCAAGTTCTGTATGTACTCACTTATAAGTGGGAGCTAAAAGATAGGTTTACATGGTCATACAGAGTGGTTTAAGGAACTTGAGAGACTCAAAAGGGAGGAGGATGGGTGGGCAGTGAGGGATCAAAAGCTACCTGTTAGGTACAATGTACACTATTTGGGTGACAGGTACATCAAAAGCCTGACTTCACCATTATACAATCCATCCATGTAACAAAAAACCACTTGTATTCCCTAAATCTATTGAAAAAAATTTATAATATTTAAGCTATATTTTTTTCAAAGTTTATACTTTAAAATTAGGAACTAGGAATTATAAAAATTAGGAAGAATTTAAACATATATCCTAAGAATTTGGATCTGGAATATACTGAGAACTCCTAAAATTAATACGAAAAAAATAACGCAATAGAAAAATGGGTAAAAATCTTGAACAGGCACTTCATAAAAGATTACAAATGAAAGGAAATGTAAATTAAAGCCCCAATGTAATACCAATACACTGCAGCAGAATGCTTAAAATTTATGAAAAAAAGAAAAGGAAGGATAAGGAAAGGGAAAGGAATGGAAAAGGGAAGAAAATTAAAGCCAAAGGGAATAGGAATAGGAAAAGGAAAAGATAGAAGGAAGGAAGAAAGGAAAGAAAGAAGAGTGGCAATACAAAATGTTGTTGAGAACATGAAGCAACTGTAATCTCATTTACTGCTAATGGAAGTATAAATTGGTAAGATCTCTTTGGAAGACATCCTGGCAATATTCAGTAAAGCTAAACATAAGCATAAACTATGACTCAGCAACTGCACTTATAGGTGTGCACTCAATAGAAATGAATATGTATATTCACCAAAAGACATGTTTAAGAATTTTCAGAGCAGCACTATCCAGAATAGCTGTAAACTGAAACAACCCAAATATCTTCCTATAGTAGACTGGAGAAATTATACACTATTCAAATAATGGAATAGCATACAGCAGCAAGAATTGGCAAAAAATTGCTGTGTGTAACATCACGATTAAATCTAACAGATATAATGTTGTTTACTGGTATGTATGCTGGCTACATGGTGTGTTCACTTTGAGAAAATACAATGAGCTGTATTCTTATGATTCGTGCTTTTTCTTGCATGTAATATTCCAGTGTAAAGTTCAAAAGTTAAATGACAAATACATAACTATTATTATTAAAAATAGATAAAAGGTTAAACGAAAAACTTAAAAAGCCCCTCCATTTTCAGTGAAAAATGGGAAGGATCAGTAAAAAGCCTACCTACAAAACACTGAAATGGAGGATGCTAATTGTTGACACATACTTCTGTAGATTTTCAACAACGTGCAGATTTCCTAAAATAAGTTTCAGAGTCCAGAATGGCATCTGATCAGGAAGCAACTGAGGAAGTGGCTGGAGCAAGGGAGTGAAAGACCCAAACAGGTAATACAGTACAGAACCTGGGACTGAAAGCAACCATAGTGATATATCCTCCTCCTCACCACCGGAGGCAGCTGGAGGGAGGGAAAGAAATATGACCACTAGGTTCCATCACAAGAAACGCGTGACTTCAGAGTCTTCAAGTGCCGTAACTACTTGTACATTGAGAAAATGAGAAGACCCAGGGCAATGAAAAGAAAATATTTGAAGAAACTTGAATCTCAGCTTGAGACTATACAAATTCATTCGCACCAACCACCCATCTCAAGCCCTCCTGATGCTATTTTCAGCAATCCACTGATGAGTAGTAATCTAAAGGATCAGCATGTGATCTAAGCATGGATGTTGCTAAAAGGAGAAAAAAAGTAATGTATAAAAAGAACAGATCAAGACATGTCTCTTTTACACAGTAGGTCATGTTTTTACTTTTTATGTTTATGTTTTTGTTGATATCTAAGTAGCTTCAACAATTCATCCTTCAGAGATTTTGACAAGACTCAACAGGGATAAAGAAACGATAGATTTTTGAGGTGGGCATGTTCAAAGAGAACATCACATTTTCAATCTTAAAGAAATGCTGGAATGTGAAATAAAGAGGCAACGTTCTAGAAGGTAAAAGAATTATACAAAGAGCTGAAGAGTGCGGACCACACTAGGAACTGCAAATGGCCCCAGTATAGCCAAGCAGTGGAAACAGGAGATGGGTGTGAAGACATGAGCCTGGGGAGGCACATCCAAAGTCACGTGGAGAAGTCACATTCTAAGCTACTGGAATTTACACAGAGCATGAAAATATTTGTATTTTTTGCTAATCGTTTTGGCAGTGGTAGTGTAAAGAAATGAATTGGATGAGGAGAAAACTGGAGGAAGGAAGAACGATTGGGACATTACTGCAATAAAACAATCTTAAAATGATCATGGGCCGAAATAAGGCAGTGGCAAAGAGAAGGAAGGCCAGCCTTGAGCAGGAGATGGAATAAATTGTGTGTGACGATGAATGTGGTGTGTGTGTATGTGGTAGCGCTTGTGACTGACGCAAGGAAGGAGGGAAAAGAAAATAAAGGAGCAGGTCGGGTTGGAGTTAGGGGGGCGGGATGAGAGGATAGAGATGTACGGTGTTGGGGTACCTAAGGGATGACCCCCGGAGTGGATGAGAACCCCCAGAGACAGAATACTCCCCCTGGCCTCACCCCTTACAGGTTTGTGTGACAGCCCAAACAGGATTACCAAGAAAAAATGTGAAGACTCATTTTCTGAATGTTACAAAGAAAAAGTGGCTTATTATCTTTCTGTAATGGCCATTCACAGATCTACTGAAGGGTGTCTTCTAGCCCTACTGATTCTATGACAACTGCCTTTTTCAGAGTCATATGGGGATGCTTGGGGAATTAATGGGATATTTGTAAAGCATTTTCATTTCCTTTAAAGTTTTTATTTACAATCCATTTACATACATTTAAATGCAGCTAGAAAAGCATATTTAAATTCAATTTCCTTTGAAATTGCCAAGGGACTGCAACAGGGAGAATAAAGAAGCACTTTAATAGAGGAAAAAAGTCTACACCCCACAGGCATCACTGTCACTTTCTTGTCTCAAAATACATGCACACACAGAATTAAGTAAAATGGTGGTAAATCATGCTATTCTTGCACTAAACTTATGTTAGTATCAAATTATTTTTTCTGGTAAATTTCTATACTGCTAAAAAAAACCGTATGAATACTGGTCATATGATGTATACATTTTGAGAAAATATATTGAACTATACCTTATGACTTGTGCATTTTCTGCATGTATGTAATATTTCAGTAAAAAAATTATAGCAACAACAAAAATAAAACCCCAACTTTTAATGGATGGTTATAAATAAGTCTAATACCAGATGATAATGTAATATTCAATTATTGGATCGATGATAGTGGTCAATTATCTGAAAAACTGTAATCCAGGGACAGATGACAATTATGAGTAGAAATAATAACCACCAAGTTCACTTAACGTATACTCTCTGCTGGACAGTAAGGAATCAAAGACGAAGAAGACGGCCCTTGACCTCCAAGAGTGCATACCCTAGTGAGGAGAGACAACCATATCGACAACTAACCAAGTTTTAGTTGAGGCATAACTTATTACTGTAGCCCAAAATAGCAGTGATTATCTTTCTTTGGCCAGGAATGAGGCCAGAAATGGGCCTGGAAGGTGACATCTGAAAGAAAGCTTTGAAACCAGTGTGTGCCTAGACAAGGAAGAAAAAGAGTCTCCATGGAGACAGAGCAGGACACCTCTTAGGGGCCTGCAAAGCCCCCCAAGCATGGAAATAAAGGAAAAATCTTGAGTATCTTCAGGGGAAGTTCTGGGCACCTAGCTACCCTTAAAAAGTGAATGGAAATATCTATGGTTCTCCAAGTAAGCCAGAAGTCATGAGGTGTTTTGGTTCCCAATGGAACCGTATCTTAAACAATCTTAATATATGTTCTGGAGTTGTTTTCCAGAATTCCCTACCAGATGGAAAATGCAGAAAAGGGGGAACTGAGAAATTGAATTTTGTCCTAAATTTCTTTCTGATGGTCTGGAGACAGTCATACATATATCCTAACATTCCTTTCCACCAATCCAAGAATTCGTGAATCCACCTATGACCCGTAGGCTCCCACTTCAGGATATCTCACCTTTTTGGTCCAACGTAATATATAACCTCCATGTATTGATTTATAGTTTTACCTGCCTGAAAATCACCCCTGCCTTTAGAAGCCTTGGCTTATGAGCCATTGGTAAGCTCGAGTCTTATGTGTTAGCTGTCCATTCTCTTTGCATGGCGCCATGAAATAAAAATCCCTCTTTCTTCCACGGCAACTCTTGACTTCAGTGTCTGGCTTTGCTGCACTGGGTGAGTGGATCCCAGTTTGGTTTGGTAACACAATCAGAGCTACTAACCAAAGGTGTAGAGGCAAAAGCATTTTAGTTAGAAATGGCTAGTGTGAAGTTTATGGATAACTTGTTAGACATGGAGTTTTTTTGTTCCAGGAAGGTTTCTTGCTACAGTTGCTTTCATAAGAAAAACTTTAGCCTGCCAGAAAGGAAGAATTTAAAAACTCAGTTACTTCTCTGTCTTTCCTTTTTCCTCTAGCTTTAATACACAGACTAAGGTTTGTCAGCATGTTTAACAAGAGCCAAGCAGGAAAGTGAAAGAGAAGGCAAAATAGAAGGGAGACAGGACCAAAAAACAACACAGCAGGGGCCAATACTATCTGAAGTGTGAACATTGAATTGTTTAACCCAGAGGTTAATTATCTTTTAAAAACAGAATACCAACGTTTTAGCAATTTCTTCTTGTATATCTGGAGAGTGTTACTTCTAATAGGGGAATCAGCAAAATATCTTGGAAGACTTATTTCAGACATATGTGTCAAAAGCGTTGTGTTCTCATGATTTTAGGATGTAGAGAAGAAAATAACTCAGTAATGGCTGGTGTGTGCAATAGAGATATTCCTTGCACAACTGAGAATTAGCTGCAAGCCAATGGTTGCCAATTCTCAAGTGTATGTAACATATGAGGTAAAACAAGGTTGAAACATAAACACAGGTTAAGTGAAACTGTTATTCATTATATGCTGATTACTCCAAGGCCTAGACTTTTTTTGAAACAATGCATTGCTATTAGCTAGGGAACCTCAGGCTGGAGAGGAACAGTGTACCTGGCATTGTCCTCCTCAGCTCTAGTGAACTGTCACTAGTAAACTGATTTATAAAAAAATGAATGCATACACTCAATGCACACTTTTGGGATTTCTAAAAATTATTTTTTAAACAAAGAAATTTTCTAATTGTTTTACCCAATTAAGCTCGTTCTGCTTGTTTGGCAGATTTCACTAATGTTGAAAGTATGTTTCGAGCTCTAAGGAAATAGTTTAGAAGGAAATGGATTGAAAATGAATATTTCTAATCACTAGTTCATGTAATGATAATTTTGTTCTTGCACTCTGGGGTGTTCTTTCAAAACAACTTTTACATCTTAAAAACATCAATTCTGTCTGTATTCTATATTACTTTTCTTTTACTTTAAATTTGTTTTCAATCAGTAATACTTATATCACCTATTTAATGTTATTTTTATTGAATATGTCTTATTTTATAGTCGATTAGATTTGAGAAAAAAATTTTTTTTTTTTCTTTTGAGACATAGTCTCACTCTCTTGCCTGGGGCGAGTGCCGTGGCGTCAGCCTAGCTCACAGCAACCTCAAACTCCTGGGCTCAAGCGATCCTACTGTCTCAGCCTCCCGAGTAGCTGGGGAGAAAAAATTTTTTAGAGAAAAACAAAACATCAAACAAGGACCAAAAAGAAAAATATAAGCCAGTTAGGTTGGAATATTCCTGGAGTCATCATCAAGATTTAAGACTTGTTTTTACCTTGGAACTTGATATTAAAGGGTGAGAAATAGTATTCCAGATCATTATTTCTAAAATCCTCCTTTTCTGATCAGGGACATCTCAGCTACACAAGTTTTTGTGGAATTTGTTTATAAATAGTTCCTAGGCACCTACCCCCCAAAATTCTCATTCAGTAGATCTGAAATGAAGTACATTAAAGTACTTTTTAAAGAAGCTGCCCAGTTCATTATGACACACAGCAAGGTTTGGGACCACTGATGGAGTATTTCTCATTGCTTTATAATTTAGAGAGTACAAGTTTCTGGCTTGACTAATCACTTCCATGCAAGGACTGACAAAAACAAATTAAGTTTTAGATAGTAAAAACTTGAACTATCATCACCCAAAGGTTATAAAATCATGTTGAGATGCAAAAAAAATTATGAATATATAATTAGTAATTGGAAACATTCATTTTTGACCACTTTTCTAAGGAGCAAATCATTAATGCTGGGCACAATTAAAAATAATTCAGATACCATTGCTCAACTGAGAAGTCAACATATTTAGCAGAAAATGATTGAGGAAATAACCACAATAGTAAATTGAACTATAAAACTCAAATATACTAAAAAATACTTAGCAGTTTATCAATTATCAACATGTGAAAAAAAATCATTGGTATTATTCAGGACTGTCACTGACGCAAATATACTTAGGGAGAGATTTTCCACATTATGTCCTGCTGAGGCTTGACTCTGGAGAGACTGAATTTTTTAGTAAATATTCATATGACGTACAAATTTTGCAGCTACAATTTTAAATCAGCCTGCTCCCACCTATGTATTGCTAGCATGGCTCATCAACCTTCCTGGGACGATGGTGAGAGGATCACATGAGATGTAGCTCCTTTGAGGTTTCTTAATTTAAAAGGAATGACAGGTATGCATGTTTTGAGCAGGGGTTAAAATAGAATTTTAAAATTTGGGTCACTCTTTCTCTCATTCTCCCAGTGGAGTGGTACTTTCAAGCCATCAGGTCCTGTCTTGGCCACTGGGATCTACCTAAGAAGAAATCTAAGGCTGAAAAAGAGGGCTCTCTAACCTCATAAGCACTCAGACATGTCCTCCCCTTAGATTTCTTGAGTTCCATGATACTATGGGAAACACTCTCTCCTCAAGATGGCAATGTCTCGCATTTGAGTATCTGTCACTGCATTCTTCTCATTTCAGGAAGCAATCAACCAGCCGTATACAGCAGAATGAGGGCATGGAAACCTTGTTGGCCCTTGGATTTCTTTTCTTCATAGTCAACTCTTCCTTTCTAGGTGACAGTCCTGGGGTAGGTACAACTTCAATCAAGTGGCCTGATTCTAAAAGCCCGTGGACTCACTCCTTCCACTAGAAATTGTTTGGGAATTCTTTGTCTTGACCCAGATGAGCTTAGTTAGCCAGGGCATGTCATGCCACTAAAAACAAAGGTCTATAAACCATCCAATAAAGATAAACGGCTACAGGTTTTTATACTGGAAGATTCTGGAACACAATCAGCAATGGCTATGGTTCTGCCCTGGAACAAAGTTGGTAGAGGCCCTGGGTACCACAAGAACTGCTTTCCTGATGAGTTTGAATATTATGATATGCTTGCAGAAAACTCCTTATATTTGAACACTCCTCATCCCATATTCAGGTTTGAGGCCTTCCAGATCTCAGGCCATTAGTGAAAAGAACGTTGGCAGAGTGACGGTGGAATGTCTACTCTTACTTCTCTAGAGGGCTGTTGTGACCTGATCATGATGGAAATCTGTCCTGCCAGCTATCCTACTCCACTGCTAAATTTTATGGTAACACAAATACTCTCTGACAAGGAAAAAAATGGATGTACAGCCTCACTGTAAGTATATTTTCAACTTCATTTGTTCTCAGAGCCCTATGGAAGACCTAACAATTTGAGGGGGCCAGAAGTCATGATTGGTGGTAAATCTGACAGCATCTCAATCTCTGTTGACTGAGGAATTAAGAGTATTCCTGACATGTCACAGCCCTTTCCTCATTTATCAAGCTGAGCATAAGGTGTTTGAAAGTGAAGCCAAATATTTTAAAGCAGATGATTTAATAAAATAACCTTTTATTATATCCAACAGTGCTTATTAAAGAATATCTTGCATATCAAATTCACAAATAAAATACATATAATATTTTAAAATAGTATTTTAATATAGTTTATAGGTATTTTCTTGTCTTAAAAATTATGAAAAGAAAAAATAATAGGTCTTAAAAGTTTTCAATAAATAAATTTCAAATCTTTTTCTCTTTGGAATTTATGGAATACTATTTATTTTCATTAGTGAATGGGACTAATTTATTTAGTGTTTGAAGCACACAAATGACTTCAAACACTAATCATCACAAACTAATTTCTTTCAGGGTACTAAATGATACTCTGGTAGCTATCTCCCAGGAAAGAACAGGACAAGTGATAAAAACATTAAATATACATGGAGTTCTTGCAAGGAAAAAAAAAAATCACACTGAGTTGAAAGGTCTTTCTTCTCAGCTCTCTGATAAAAAGTGGAATTTATAGTTATGATTGGGTCATTGTTATACCAATTTTGACTATTTTAATACAAACAAACATAAAGCTATAGTGAGAAATATCTTGATAAAACAAGCCTATGATATTAATTCTTCTAAATTTTAAGAACATTTCAGCTAGGATACACTATCAATCTATTCAATTAGGAGGCATATACATTAAATTTATACGGAAAAAACTACCTTGAAATTTATTACTATGTTTACACAGTAGCTGGTTTTAAAAATCTCAAGAACTTGACCATTTTTATGGGTCAATATACTTTTAGAGGGAAGATATAATAGTATAATAGTACCTCACATGCTTTTTCTTACCATTATAATGATTTTTTCTTACCCAAGTACCTATAGCAATTAGTTTTCATGATGAATTACTGGTTGCCGGGTTTAAGAACATTTTGTCAAATTAAACTAGCATGAAAGACCATATGACTGGTAGATATCACTTTGCCTTTTATTTTTCAAAAGGGGTCTGTTCTCATTTACGTTGAGTTGATTTCAGTTTCAACTCATTTCTGGCAGTTAAATCATAAGTCTCTAAAAATAAGGGATTATAAAGAGAGGAGGGAGTTACCAGTACAAACTGAATCTAATACCTATGTGAATTACAATTGGTTGGCTCCAACTAAATGAATATTTTTACAGTACATAGGCCACAGCAATGCAGTTTTAGATGGAAATGAAAGGAATAACCATTGGTCTGTCTCCTACAGTCTCTGGGCATTCCGATATTGAGTTCAGGCCTGGATACACAGTTGTTATGATATGCCTAGCACCTACCTCCGAGGGACTGGTGTCAAATTAATCTCCATGTCATCAGTACCTTCTCAACAGGTTTTAAACAGTCTTCTCTTTCCCTCTAAGTCCCAGATCAGCAGTTGTCAGGGTCTGAGTCAAGCTGTGCTTCTGCCCACATAGTGGCACTGTCAGCACTGATGGCTGCTCAAATGATTTTTTAAGCAGAGCAGCCGGTTGCCTTCAGCAGCAATGCTTTTGGGGGCACTCCGTGCTGTTCACCCAGAGTCTCTGGCTGCTCTACAACTGTGCTAGTTAAGGGATCGACAGAAGGAACAACAAATGGCTACAATTAGCATTCGCCCTGCTCCCGCAAAAGAATTTCATTGCTATGGCAACGGGAGTTGCCCAGACAACATAGGGCTTTGGCTGAGAACAGCATACCGCATAATACCAAGTATGGAACAAAATAGCCGTAGATCAGGCTCTCGCTTCATGGCACAAAGATCTCTGCCAATCGTATTTAAGTTTAATTAACAAGAACTGATTTCTTAATTTTGGGAGCCAAGGTTCTGGCTGTTAACGGCCTGAAATAAAATGTCATTATTGATCCATACTTTTAAAATTCCAATAAAATAAATTCTAATTACATTAGAATCCTCTTGACTTGATTTTTCTATTTAACACCTTATGAGGCAGCCCTTACTTTTACTGTTGCAACAGTGTTATTTACAAATCCATTTTTCCTCAATCAGTTGTTATGATATAAATGTATACAACTTGTGAAAAATTAACATGTGCTCCCTTACACCTGGATATTCAACCAAGCTCTACATGTCTGTAACTGTATGAAGGCAGGAGCAACCACATCTAAGCAACTTACATTAGGAGCTACAATCTTGCAGGTCTTCTAAATCATATAACATGCAACAGCATAATACCTATTATACTGTATTTGAGGTAAACTTTTAAAGCAAGAAACTGAAAGTATCTTGAAATTGGTTTAGTATAATACTACAAGGAAAATGGAAAAATTAATCAAATGACATAAAAGTAACCTACCCCAGCCACCATTAAATGCCTCTGCACTCAAGATACATAACTGATCAGTGCCACTCATAGTCATGTAAACCATTCTATGGATCTAATCCAGGAGCACTTCTTAATGAGCTAAGCAGAAGGATATATTCAAGCAACACAGGCAGTGTATGATCCTTCAGATGACAGTCATGTTTCTGAGATTTTTAAAACTCAAATATTTCTACAGTATAGTCTCTTTCCCAGCCAACATCCTTGTTGGTATAGGACTAAACATTATCACCAATAACAATAGTTAATATTTATTGAATGTATAATGCTTTGCATGGCTTATTTAATATTCACAAATACCCTATAGGGTGGGTATAATTTATACCCACTGATTGATAGATAAGAAAACCAAGGTGCAAAGAGACTTAGTAACTGCCAGCATATAGGCACCAAAGGTGGGATTCAAAACACACCTGTAGTCCTAGCTGTTTGGGAGGCTGAGATGGAAGGAGCACTTGAGGCCAGGAGTTCAAGACCAGCCTGGGCAACACAGTGAAATCCCACCTCTAAAAAATTAAAAAAAAAAAAAAAAAAAAAATCAAAACTAAGTCTACCCTGTAAAGTTTTTGTTACTTCAGCTACATTATAAGGGTTATACCACAATGAGTAATAGTATCATTTTAAAGCTTCAGTCTCTTTTCAGAACAAAAGTATGAAATGTATAATGGGAAAAGTCTAAATAAAAATAATTGGCATATATGAGCATAATGATGTTCAATTTAATCAGTTAAATTTTAAAAAATAATTATCTGGGGATTTGGGTAAGAGGGAGGTGAAGAGAATGAGAACACATTAGCTAGTTTTGGTTTTGGTAAAAAAATGTCTGAAAACATGTAAGTAAACAGTCTGAAGAGAAATTATCTTCTTTAATAACACATGTAGAAATTTATTTTCATTTTATGAAAGATCATTTTAAAAAGTAAATACTTCATTAGTGGTAAGTAGCCACTAATGAAAGTTACAAATATTTTACTGCTTTATGGCTTTTTAAATGCTATCTAAATAGTTCAGGTCATACTATTTAGTTCCTAGGTTAATGCCAATCACATTGGGTTACCGAACAAAAGCAAAAATAATTTTAGGGTTAAAAAACTATTTTTATAAATAGAAAAACTTGACTAAGTCTAATTTTAGTCCAATCTATAGTTAAAGGGAAAATATTGGAATACTTTCCAGGATATTCAATATCTGACATTTCTACTTTTTCATGAATCACTATTTATATAATTCTAATTTATGAAATCAAGAGTTTTTGTAAATCATCAAACTTCTGACAAAATACAGTATGAAGTTTTTTATGACTTCAAATGATATAGTAATGCAAGCCTGAAAAATATAAGTTTTTATCATACTGATTTTTTAGAACTCAGAACTGCACTGCATGGGGAAAATTACTTCATTTTGAATATGTTTGGACACTGGCGGTACTGAGATTTTTGAGATAGATAAAGAAGGCACGAAATAAGAGGAAAGGAAAGCAAAGGTCCTCTCATGACACTGCCTGATGGCCAGTATTTTCCAAATAATATCTATATTTTTATTTTTGATCATAATTACACTTGTCATTCATAATGACAGAACAGTTGTGTTTTCCATCCAATTTGTTATAAACACGTTTCTTGTGCTTATGGATATTTTAGGATAATAGAAGCAAAATTGTGAAAGTACCCACCAATACATTAGGATCAAAAAAATAATGTATGTGAAAGCACTCTGAAAACTGTAAAGTGCTATAAAAATGTGTGTTTCACCAAAAAGGCATTAGCTTTTATAGACTCAAAGAGACCACCCTTGATATTACTTATTTTAAGAAAATCAAAGGAGAAAAGAAGATAAAGTATATAAATTACATATCCCTTCTAATCTATCTCTATTTCTAAAGCCCTCATCTAAGCTGTCTCCAACCTCCTCTTCCTGGGACACCTTCACTTTTTAGCTATTTAACTAACTTAAATACATGCTAAACTCAAGCAAAACACCTCAGCTGATTTATCCCATTTACTCTGTCACAAAACAGGAAGTAAACACAACTGCCATATTCACCTTACCTTTTTGCCCTCTACTTCTGATGTTTTTCAGTGCATCTTCCTTTCCTGAAAAAGTAATCTCCTGATTCCATTCAAAGAAAGGCAATTTATTGAAGTGATTTGGAGAATAGAATTTGCTGTCACAGATCTGGGTTTAATTCCTGGCTCTGTCATTTACCAGCTTTATGACTTGGGGCAAGTTATTTAACCTTTCTAAGCTTCAGTTTGAGACAATGTAAATAATGCACTGCACAGTGTCTGGTATGTAGTAAGTGGTCAAATACCACCTACTTTATTCTTTTTGGAATCTTATCTTTCTAAAATAGATTCCCACTCCTCTCATCACTTATGTCTGGGGCAATCTACTCCCTCTGCTTTTACCATTTAGCAGTTATCAACTTGCAGACATAAGTCCTGAGTTTGAATCCTGACTCTACCACTTAATAGCTGTAGTTATCTGCAAACGTACATTTTCTAATAATAAATATAGCACATTGATAATGAAAATCTAAACTCTGTTGGCTTACAGAAAAACAAGCTCTAACTTTTAAAAACTGAAAGGTCCAGATTAGCCTAATTAGTCACTGAAGAAGGCAGAATCTCAGATCAATCACCCTTGTGTCACTTGGATTATTATCAGTGTTGTCATACCAAACCTAAAATACCTTCTTCTATCAATGTCTCAATTAACTGACTCTGAATATTTATTTGAACTGTTACTATACGCTAGGCTCTGTTCAGAACTTTCCATGTATTACCTGATTTTAAGCCTCACAATAAACCAAGGCTGGAATGATTATGATCCCATTTTATGGATGACAACACTGAAGCACAAGAAGCAAGTAACTTGTTCAAGTTTACACAGCTAGTAAAGTGGCGGCCTGTACTCTTAACCTCTATTCTATACAGGTATAGTTAAGATCATTATGTCCAACTGACCTATGAACTTCATGTTCAATGTTTAATTTTTGTAGTTAAATGCTTATAAGTTCTGTGTTATTCATGCAGCTCATATTTTATATATATATATATATTCCTTAGAGTTAAAACTACATAGAGTCAGATTGAGCACTTATTTTCAATTATTTAGAAGTCATAAGAACTTGTTTCAATACCACACAACTTCTAAGCACTAAATAAATGTTCATTGATAATGAAGAAAATGTGCACAGCCAGGGCAAGGTCAAGGTAGCATCACCCACATGGTAGAAATAATTTTCAATAAAATTATAAAATATTAAAACTTAATGAGCACAGTCTCAATTAGGAAATTGAAAATCTGCTCATTAGACTTTCAGATGATACTTAGTTGGACAGGGGTTAAATGCTTTAGAAGAAAGAAACAGAATTTAAAATGGCCTTGATAGATTAGAGAAATGGTTCATCAAAAGCAGGATGAAGTTCAATTAAGAGAAGAACAAAATGGTATACCTAAGAACCAAAAACATCCCACACAGATAAAAAACGAGAATGAGTGACTAGGCACATTAATGAAATTTTTTAAAAGCCACAAATGAAACAACTTGATTACTTGTTGGCAACAGGAGCTATTTTTATCTTTACCTATCAGGGGCTTATGATTCTGGCTGTACACTGGAATCACAAAGGGATTTTTAAAAAAATATTAAAAAATACAGTGCCCAGGCCCCATTCCAGACCAATTAAATCAGAATATGTGGAGACAGGCTCCGTATTGTATTTTTTTAAAAAACTCTCCAGGTATTTCTAATGTGGCCAAGGTTCAGAACCACTAGAACATACAATCATATCCTTTATACCCACAAGAAAAGCCTCATGAAAATAATAACAGAACTATTATTGTGTATGATCAGATACTAGGATGTATGGTTCACAAAGAAACTATTTAATTAAAAAAGTAATATTAATCAATGATGATTCCAAATACTCAAAACAGATATAAAATAATCTAGATCTGTGGTTCTTCAAAAGTAGTTGCTGTATGAGTAGCATCTGGAAATTAATGAGAAATATAGATTTTCATGCCTACCACAAACCTCCTGTATCAGTAATTCTAGGTTAGGCCCAGAAACCTTTGTTTGACAAGACTGCCCAGGTGATTCTGATACATGTTAAAGTTTGAGAAGCAAGGCTGGAAGCTAAGGAGCCAACTTTCTTTTGTTTTCTTATTGCATCTGTTTTCTCTTATAATTAAAAAATTATGAAATGGCTCCTTTTGTAAGCCATCTCAAATTCTTCCTAGAAATAAGTAGGGTATGTAAAGTATAACTTAAAAAAATCATAATCAACAAACACCTTTGCTGTTGAAATACCTTTTATTAAATAGATTCAGGTGGCAAATTTAGTGTGAAAAAAATGCTAAAATTGGTGTTAAAATAGTCTGGAAGAAAACTTAATTAGTTGGTTGGCTCAGTCTCTTTATCTTTCAACAGGCTCTGCTGGCATCAAGTAGACTAAAGTTAGTCACAATTATCTTTACAGATCCATTAAGCTGCTGTCTAATTACCCAAAACCCCAGAGGAAGGTGTGAGTCCATCTGGGGGTCCAGCTATCTTTTAACCAGTTGTATGCCACTGGGATTTAGGTCTATCTCTGATTTTCCTCTCTCTGTCTCCACTCCATTACTCTACTACATCAAGAGTTGACAGTATTTATTATTATTAAAGGTTAAAATGTATAAATAAAACCTACCCTTGGGCTAGCAGCATTGACAACTAATCACAAACAGTAATAACAGTTTCTCCTAGTGGAGAAGTAAGACAGAGGAGACAATAACATTCAAGTTTCTGATTTTTCCTTAAGGATGACATAGTTTGATAAGAAATACTGAGAATGTCTCCCTTCACCCCATTTTTGGTCCCTCTGCCCCACATTTTGTCGGTTATAAATAAAAGCAATTTCATAGCTAAATAAAAATGCGAAATAAGACATCATTTTGTCTAATTGGTAAAAATTCTGAAACACATCTAGTGTTACTGAGGATCTGAGGAATGGACACTTCCATAGGCTGCTGGTAGGAATATAATCTAATATAATACCTCCACCCCACCTCGGCCAGTGAGGCAATATTTATTTTTAAAAAAACCTTAAAATTGTTCACATCTATTAACTGATCCTGAAAACACAGTGTTATTTATAGTGGCAAAATTTTTAAAAACATCTAAAAGTCAAACCCTAGGAAAGCTGGTTTAATAATACGGCCCACACTTACCACGTAACCATGGTACAGCCACTGAAATATTGTTAAAAGAGGAACTTGTGCAATATGGAAAAAACTCATAACACAACCTATTATACACAGCATATCTAAATTTAAAAATGTATGTACATTAAATATTCGAAAGATCAATGCCAAAATGGCAATAATGTTTACGTATAAGTAGTTAGGTTATGGGTAAACTTTATTTTCTCCTTTAGACTGTTCTGTATTTTTAAAACATTCTACTATTAACAGAGGTTTCCAAAATCAGGAGACTCAAATATATTGGTTTCTAAACAAATTCAATATATACTTTACTTTTAATGGGCATATTGTATCTCAAATGGCCCCTCAACTGGTTTAAATGCAGTAATCAAAATAAACTAGATACTAAAATACTGTATTTTAGTTCTTGATTATAAATGTTAATAAAATATGGATGCTCAATCTAAAAAAATAGAGAGGGAATTCTAAGTATAAAAGAAAAATAACTGTTTATTTAGTCTAATACTATATTCTACAGAGGAAGAAACACATTAAATGATGAACTCATGGACACATATTCAGTAAACCATGTATCCTCCCTTCCATAGAATCAACATTTTAAAAATAAGCATAGGTTCTCTTTCTCAATTTAAAAGTACCTTAATTATTATGCTGCTAATCTGCCCTTGGAAGATACTATAGATTTCTGCAAGACGAATAATCGTCCTGGGGTAAACATATATTTATTCACTTAATTCTGGATCTAACTTATCATATAATAAAATCATGTGTTTAGGGGTAAACACAAAAGATTTTTTCTTTGGTAAAAGACTATGTATTTAAAAGAAGCTAATAAAGAAGCCATTCAAACAAATACGTAAGAAGACACAGAGTTAATTTCTAGAAAATACCATGTTTCTACAACATCGTACCTAGAGTTACTGACTTTCATTATTTAACCCCATCACTGAATGTATTTATTTCTTGTCCTGAGCAGACCAGACCATGACTTTTTATATTTAGGCAAGAAAAGGGAATGGGATTAGTGGATGAAGAGAAAGTAGGTTAACAGAACGGAGAGTAATAGGCGGTGTCCAGTTTCCAGTAAGTGAGTAGCAAAGAGAGGGAGACCAGTATTCAAGAAATGTTGAAAGCCTTGAGACTTATTGGACAGGACGCTGCTGCCAAAGCCTGCAAGTGTAGCAAGAGGTCCAGGGAGCTCAGACAGTACTTTCCTCTGTCCTGTAAGACTGTGGTAGATTTCCCTTAATGTATTACGCCCGTTATTTATTTCTCCCAGCATGTTGAAAAATAGATCATCATCATCACTCTCATTTGACAAATTGCCCGATGATGAATCACAACAAATTTTAAAAGATCCGTTTCTTTATCTTTTCTCCTCCTTTGGGATATGGGAAAGACTAATAAAAAGGTATGAAATATGCTTTTTACCCAGTGATAAAAAAGCACTTTGGATTAAATAGAACATTGTTCATGGTTTATCAAACATCAATTTAAGAACTCCTCAGAGTAACTATATTAACAAGATGTGAGTAATAAAAGGACCGATAATAAAAATTTCTTAGTTGTGTCTTATATTTGCAGCTTTGAAGTTCTATAGATTTTGAGTTGTTGGCTTGTGAGCACTAAAATACAACAAGATGTATTAACATTTTTCATGCTAAATCTAAAGAATATTTACTGGTTGATCTTTCCGTGTGAATAGGTTGGTAAATGAAGACTTTGTTTTTATTTTCATATCATATTAGCACTTTTCTGCTGCATAAATGTTTTAATGGAGAAAGTATGCACATATAATTTAATAGACCTAATTATCATATTTCAAAATAGAAAAAGTTGTCAGACTCTTTTAACCTTAAGGTCACAATAATGGACTAGGTGAGGATAAATAAAGTTGATATATGAGGTAAATGGGTGATGCTCTATTGTTTTGTGTTTCAGTGTTCCTTTATTTCATCATTCCTGTAGAAATTGGGATAAGACAGCTCCTGACTAATTAGCCCAAAGAAGTTTGACTAATAGAAAGAGACTGCAAGCACGATTACTTAAATGATCATGTACATAGCAGTTAATGATCATTATCATTTATTCTTATATTAGTGCTAATAAATGGTAAAACTGTTTAAGCCAAATGCTGTCACATCACGGTAATGTACATCATGGCTAACACTAATAATTTCTAATTTACTTGGGAATCAATGGGACATCGCAGCTTTCTTAATTCATGTCAATGCTTGCTTCAGTAAATTTACAGACCTTTTTAAAGTAGAAAAATATTTACTATATATCTCCTTACCTAGATTACCATTCCCTTCCAAACCACGAACAGTTCCAGCTATGCCAACTACACCCCTGACTTTCAGGAGATCTGTGTAATATATTAAAAGTCACTTATTTATAAAAAAGTCAATGTTCTACAATGCTAATTTCATCCCATCCTCTTGTTTACTAAGGATTCGGTGGATACGGATTAGCTATCAAGTTCCTGTGCACCACTGGAAGGCTACTTTTGCTGCGAAAAGCAAAAAAGAGTGGTATTTGATTTTTCTCTATCACTCATATCTGTCATTATTTTCTCTCACAGTAAGAATAACGAGGGAAGAAAATAACTCAGGTGCTACAAAATCACTGGCCAATGTTATCTATAGAACAGACACAAAAAAGTTGGAGGTTGTCCATTTTATATGCAAAAGGACACTTACTATCCTGCGCTAGAGGCACTACCATTATTGACTGTTATCTCCCCCATCACTCCTTAGGAATGCACACTGAAGAGCACTTTAGTTTCTGGATCACATAAAAATAATAAGATGAGAGCTAGAAAAGAGAGGTACCCTTTAGGTTCTGTTGGAAGACAGAATGTGAAGAGGAAACATGCAAAATAAAATACAACCAGTGTATTTTAGGAGAAAAGGAGATAACTAATGAAGAAGAGATTTTGGCCTCTGGTTATATCTTAATAGGGATCAACTTACAAGCTCACATGGCTGCTGGGTGGAAGCTTCAGTTCCTCACAACTTGGGTCTCTCCAAAGCGTTGCATACAACATGCTTCCTCCAGAGCAAACGGGGAGGGAGAAGGCACAACAGAGCACCCAAAATGAGAGCTGCAGTATCCTTTATAATCCAGCTAGTGACTCGCCATCATTTCTGCTATTTAATTAGAACAACGTTTGAGGGGGGAGTGAATTACACAAAGGTGTGAATACCAGGAAGCAGGGATCACTGGGGACCATTTTGGAGTCTGGCTACCACAGTGTTTCTGTTATCATAGCTGAGTAAAATAGCATACAGGGCTAATATGATCATATGTCACTTTTCTTCTATTTTTAAATTAATAATTGCTTCTTATTTTCTTAGTGCTTATCATTAAGACTTTCCAAACTTGTCTCCAAAGCCTGTTAATACAGTTGTATGCATGGTCATTCAGAATATCTGTAAATCTTATATTTTCCCCCGGATCTTCCCTGCTATGGTTTGAATGTTTGTCTCCTCCCAAACTCATGTTGAAATTTAATTGCCATTGTAACAGTATTAAGAGGAGGGAACTTCAAAAGATAATTAGGCTATAAGGGCTCTGCCCTATTCGTGGATTGATGCTGTTACCATGGGAGCGGGTTCCTTATAAAAGGAGAAGTCTGGTCCCGTTTTGTCATCCCCTCACTCTCTTTGCTCTCTGACCATGGGACTATGCACTACGGCCCTCACTAGATGCTGGTCCCTTGATCTTGAACTTTCTAGCCTATAGAACAGTTAACCAATAAATTTGTTCATTATAAACTTCCCAGTCTGTAATATTCTGTTAAAGCAGCACAGAATAGACTAAGACATTCTCCAAGAGCCCTCTGTCTTTATGCTTTTTCAAACATTGTACTGTTTTTTTCTGCTACCATATTTTTCATCTCCAAGAGATCTTTTTTGTTTTCTAATCCTTTTTGTATGTATACATTTTCATATATATATGTATGTAGGTATTCTGTTCTTTTCATCATCGAAATCACCTTTGATATCTCTGCAATTATTAATTATGGTGATTTGCTTGAAATTTTTGTTTTTAATATTTTCTATGTTTACTAAGGGCTCCTTTGGTTTCTTTTCCTTTTTCCATGTTAAATGTTTTCCTCAAATGTCAGCTAATGAATCCTTGGCCCAAACTAATAATTTAAGAGTAAAAATGTTGTGCAAGTAAGGTTTGGTAACTAGTGGATCTCTCTGTGGAATACTCATGCTTTGAGGTAGCACTTTGGGGAGGAGGGGGACTCAAAGGCCTCTATCTGAGTCTTTTCTCTAGACTGTTCATTAGTTCCAGAGAAGTATTCTGTCATCTGCTTGGAGAATAAGCTTGCTCCAGTGTTCTAAGAACTAAATGAAAAAGAGGATTTTGCCATTCATTTCTGCTTTTTTCTTTGTCCTGAAGACCATCCTCTGTGTTCACATAACCCCTCTTTTTAGCAGAGTATCTTGCCCCTGCCTTGTATTCCCATTCTAGAGTCTCTAGCAAAATTATTCCCCAAATAAATCTCTCACATCCTGGACGGGAGGAAGAAAGGGAAGTGAGCTGAGCAGTGCAGCATGACAGTTATAAATCTGCACTTTGGAGCCAGACTGCCTGGATGGAGGCTGAACTGCTCCTTTTCCAATCCTCTCGTTTTCAGCTCTATGCCTCACTCCTTTTGTCAGTGGTTCCTGGCACCTGTAACTCCTGAGCTCCCAGAGTCCAGTGAGGGAAAGATCAGTCCATTTCTCATTGGGGCACCTGGGGTTGTGGGTTTGTGGGTTGAATTTTGTCCTCCCCAAAACATACGTTGAAGTCCTAACCCCTGGTAGCTATGAATGTTATCTTTTTGGAAATAGGGTCTTTGCAGATGTAATTAAGTTAAGACAGCGTCATACTAGATGAAGGTGTCATCATAGGGCAGCCGTGTGAAGACACACAAGGATGCCACGCCATGACGGAGGCTCACGGAGTGACGCAGCTGCAAGCCAAGGACACCGAAGACTGTCAGCAACCACCAGAAGCCAGGAAAGAAGCAAGGAACAGGTTCTCCCTCAGAGCCTCCAAAAGGAAAAAACCTTACCGACGTCTTGATTTGAGACTTGTAGCCTCCAGAATGGTGAAAGAATGAATTTCTGTTGCTTTAAGCTTCCCAATTTCTGGTAATTTGTTATGGTAGGCCTAGGAAACTAACACATCTGGATTCCAGCTTTCTCCTTGCTGCAGTGGTATCACCTTCTCCGTCCTTTCTGTCTTTATACATTGTTATTCCAGGTTCAGGAGATCTTGATTTCACAGGAGTTGGAAATTGTTTATGTGATTCTTTCTCCTGGTGGTTTTTGCGGTGACTCCTAAAGGGGCTCAGAAAATTTTGCCCCAAAACATGACTCCCTGGTATAAAGAATATTTTGAATTAAAGGCCCTTTCAGATAAAAATGCATTGAAAGGGACTTTCCTTCTAGCTACCTAAACCCAATCAAAAGATCAAAAGAACAATGGACTTCCCTCCCTGTCATCACGTATATTGCAGAATGCAACCAGACCAGGTCCAGATCATTTAAAACATAATACCTGTCTCTCAGGTTAATCTACAAGTCAATCTGTTTCCCCCCATCAATTCGTTCTCCCAAGCATCTATTCATCCTCTCTAGCAACTATCTATCATTTACCTATCATTTATGGCCCCCCCTAAACAGAATTACCTACACTCCTCATCTCTCTCCCCTTCCCCCCTAAAGGTGTGTATAAAAATATTTAGATCCCGTTGGCATACTGAATAATCACTCTGTGATTCTCCCCACGCACATGGAAAATAAACCTTTCTTCTATTAATCTGCCTGAACTGTGAGTTGATCTTTCAGCAAATTTTTGGGGGAAAGGGCAAGGTTCCCCTCATTCCTACACTCCCAAGGGGAAAAGGAGGTAAAAATATCTTTACTGCTCTATTTTAAAAACAAAAGTCTCTATAGTCTTAATTTTTCAACTTTTTTCTGTGAAACTAGTTCACACTACTTCATGCATTTTAAGTGCAGTCCAGGAAATACGCATAGCAAGAAAACTAATTTCAGTCTTTCTAATTACTACATCCATTCTACATACCACTGTTGTTCTGTTCAAGAATTTATAATAACTTTCTGTTGACAAGGCATCTAGCAGGGAAAGGGAAGATGAGGAGGAGCTAGAACATTTGAATTCACTGAGTATCTACTTAATTCTAGGCACTGTACTAGAGTACTTTCACACAGTTTCATTTAGTCTTCCTAACAGCCTATAAAACATATGGTGTAATTTTTCTTTTTACAGCTGAGGAAAAGGAAATTTAAAGGTAAATAACCTGCCACACTCACCCTGTCAGCAAGTCAAGAATTCAAACCAAGATCTGTTTGACTCCAAAGCCTAAACCTAACTCTGTGCTGTTTTTCAAGGTCAAAGGGCTCTGCCAGACCATTCAAGGCTTCTGTAAACAGTATTCAAAATATGGCTAGTTTTTAGCTTTCACAAACAGTCACTGAATAGACCAACTATTGCTATTTTTTAAAGTATCTACTATGTGCCAGGCACATTGCAAAGTACTTATTTTTAATACTGATAGCAATTTTGAAAGGTGGTTTCCGTACCTGTGGCTGGTTGGAACTGAACTTTAATGAGGGCAAATAAAATAAAATATAAATCTAATGGTACTTAGAAATAATTCGTTTAACTCCAAGTGTTGTTTTCTTTTTTTTAAATTTCAGATTATAATGGTACAAATGGTTTAGTTACATAAATTACTTTTGTACAGTTTGATTCAAAGTTATAAGTGTGCCCATCACCCAGATAGCATCGTACCCGTTAGGTACAATTTACCCATCCCCTCCATCCTCCGCACCTGCTTGACTTCTGTTGAATTTTACTACCATATGTACACATTAGTGCTGATCATTTAGTTCCAATTTAATAGTGAGTGCCTGTGGTGTTTGTTTTTCCATTCTTGTGATACTTAGGATTCCGTTCCATTCCATTCCATTTCCATTCTTGTGATTGACTTAGGAGGATGGTTTTCAGTTCCAGCCAGGTTGTTTCAAAAGGTATTATACCACCTTTTTTATGGCTGAGTAATACTCCGTGGTATAACATACCACATTTTATTAATCCACTCATGTACTGATGGGCACTTGGGTTGTTTCCACATCTTTGCAACTGTGAATTGTGCGGCTGTAAACATTCAAGTGCAAGTGTCTTTTTAAAAAAATTCTCCTTTGGGTAAATACCCATGCACATGGGGAGAATCACATAATGATTACCCAATACCCTAACGGGGTCCAGAAATTTATATACCTTCATTTTAAAGGGAAGGGAGGGATGAGGAATATAGGTAATTCTGTTTAGGGGCAATAAATGGTTACTGGGGAGGATGAATAGATACTTGGGACAGTATGGATGAGGGAAACAGATTGACTTTTAAACAATTCTCTTTGGAAATTAAATTAAACTGAAAGATGAGTATTATATTTAAAATGATTTGGGCCAGGTTTGGTTGCATTCTTCCTCTTCTTTCCTGTAATATACTGAGATAACAGGGAGGGAAAGGGAAGTCAATTGTTCCTTTGATGGGTCTGTCTGGTTATGCAGATAGAAAGAAAGCCCCTTCCAAGGCCTGTTGATCTCTAAGGGCCTTTAATTCAAAATACTCTTTATACCAAGGAATCATATTTTGGGGTGAAATTTTCTGAGCTCCTTCACTCCTTATAAACCCAGATTCTGAACTTCTGCTACAAGTAAAGAGAGAGATTCAGAGTGGGCAAAAATTTTTAAGAGATCATAATAATTATAGTCCACTGTGAAACACAAGCAGAACAGGAGGCATATTAATCATAACAACCACTTCTGGGAAGTCAAGGACATTGCTTGCCTTATACGATATAGTTCTTTATCTCCTTTTCACTAAATTTATTCCAGCCTTCAGCATACATTTGTGGATGCTCATTAAGTGAAAGACATTTGCTATTTCTTGCATAAATGTCCTTTTAAAACAACTTGAAGTCTTCACTACTTGAGACTTTTCTAACCTGTTCATGCTTAAGAGTCTGTTTGATAACGACTATGCCAAAAGGTTGTCCTGCCCTGACTATAAATTAGAAAAGAAAAGACTTTCCCTTCTACCCACAGGGCATTCTTACCTAGGCAGGAGCCCTCCTGAGTCCATTCTTCCCTTTGCTTGACTACATAATAAATACAACAGACTCATGTTTGAATAAAATGTGAAATCACCCAAATTGTTTTACATTCCTGGCCTAGAAAAATCCCCTTTAAAAATACTTAAGTCTTTTGACAGCTACAGGTAGTATTTGATTCCGCTTGAAAGCCCAAGTGTAAGGGTGTCAAAAACAATTAGTATTTTAATAGCTCCCTTTCTTAGGTTATTTGGCAGGCACAAGTTCATCAGAAAAAGAACAAAACATATTCTGAAGAAAATAAGCCAACGACATTTAGAAAATCATGTAATTTTACTCTATTGTTCCTTATGCTTTTTCTACTTTAAATCAGGATATAGTTAAAAAGAAATGGAAATGGTAGTTGTCAACATTTACTACTTTGATAGATAAGGTTCTCTAGACAAGGACTTGTTTGGTGTTGTCCTCACTGTTTTCAAAGAAGCCTTAAGGCAGTTAGCGCTCAGCAGACATCACTGAAAACCTTAAAAATTTCATAATTCTGCCTCAAGACAAATTCTTGCTGCTTGGGGAAGAGGCAGGTCAGGAAACAAGGGACACAAGACTGAGTAGACTGGGGTGGCAAGGGGCTGTATGCGAAGTTTTGATACATAAACAACAAAGCCTGTCTTGTGTGCTTCCCTTAGAGTTGTTTTGTAGAAAAATATGCTAATTCAAAGATATCTAACTAGCTTCACATTTAATTCTGACTTCAAATCTTAGAGTGGCAAAGCAGCTGTGCCTGGAGGCAATACAATCTTATTTCTATAAAAATCTCTCAAAGCTCCATATACAAGCGGAAGAGTAAAAATAGATAATCAAATCCAAATTAAGGCTATTAAGAATTGATTTAGTGTAAAGATAATATAGCAAGATTTTGTTTAGGTTATGGATGTTCACTAAAAATGTATAATACTTGTTTGCCTAAAATTTTGATTATGTTTTATCTTATTTTGTCACAGTTAAATAGTTTTATCATTAGGGGTTTTAATTGCATATAGTTTATAGAATTCTTTCTGATTACTCCATATCCATTTAACTGGGAAAAAAAATCCCACTGTACTACTTATGAAAAGAGAACCATCTAATGAGGATGCAATCAAACTGCAGGCAGATGCACCACAAGGTGTGGCTCGACAATTCCTATTCATGAAACCTTTGTCACGGAAGTTTTACAGAGAGGATGCAGCGTATACAGGGGAAGGGAAGTCCCTGAGGAAGAGCAGGAATTAATGTACCCTGAAAAACACTAGTCACTCAGTGGTATACCAAAGGTTATAAAGAAAACAAATAATCAAGAAATGAAAAAGAATTGAGGAAATCACGTCCTTGAAACTCTTCTTTCAACCTTTACGGCACAGGCTCCCCCACTGTGCGATCCCTCCCGGTTTCCTGATGTCTTTTCTACCCCTCCCTCACTTCATGACTCACCCGAGTCCATTCCTAAGTTCCAGTCCTTCACTTGCCATTCTCTTGTTTTAAAGAATCTCCTTTAGATAACTCATTTTGCTTATGCAGCATTAGCAATTCTGTGTGAGGGTCTCTTAATCTAGAGCCGCCTGCCTTCCTTCCTCAAGCGTGGATAGACTCTCTCACTATTTCCCATCCCTTGCAACCAATCCACACGGGCATCGAGGTGGCTATGAAGTCCTTGCAGTTCTTCCCTCTTGCTGACATTTGTCACTTCAGTGCCACGTAAACTGCACAGACTTCTCATTTTCATGTTTGAAAACTTCAGTAGTTCAAAATTTCTTGGCCTAGCATCAGACTTTCAATAGATTTCTTCCCCATCTGATTCTTTATTTCCAACCGGGCCAGCTGATTTACCAACAGACAAACGCCACAGTATAATCTTTATTAAAAATGCATTAATACTTTAATTATCTCGACTTAAAAGTGGACACTTTACTATTTATACAGACTACAGAAAATCTTCAGGTTCGGAACACACTGTGTTCAATAAAGAAATGAGATAATGCCCTGTACTCATCAGCAGATGTGTTGTTTTGTTTTAATGTTGTCACGCTTTGCTTAACTAAGGGAAAGAAATTTAATGAAGTAGCCCTCCACTTTTAGGAGTAATCCAATCACAGATTTAATCCCTCCTCCCACTGATCCAAAAACCTGTTAAAACATAGATCAGATGACCAAATATCTCCTTTTGAGGACAGATAACACTTAAGGGAGGAGATGAGAGGTGGTTAACTGTGTTCACAGCTGGAACTTTAGAAAGTGGCAAATTAAATCCCACTATTTGAGTGACATTTGGAGACTTGATTTTGCTTCTCAAGATACATTAATTGCTCCATTCAAGCCTAGAGATAAACATGTCTGTTCATTCAACACATTCTTACTAAATACCCATGTGCCAGGTGCCATTCTAGCTCAGTACTGGGGTTATAAGAGTAAACAAGACAGATATCCTCTTTTATTGTCTTGTCTGCACTCTGATGAAACTCATGAGTGGTGTGGAAGACAGACACTGAATAAGGTCAGTGTGTGTTGTAAAATGGGAAGACTCGGGTGTTACTAGAGCAAACAATTCTACAAGGTTTAGGCTGGGGTGCAGAAAGGACCTCCTCAGAAAGGGCATACATGCTGCTACTGCTGCTGCTGCTGATTCTTAGCTCACATTTCCCCTTGGGTTTTTGGCCTCATTTCTACTCATCCTTGAAAACTCGGCTTGGATTTCAGGTCCTTCCAGAAGCCATGTCTGGATTGTCCTCACAAAGTCTGGATTGGTCTTTCTGACTTTGTGTGTTGCCTCTATCCTGGAATTTACCAAGTGTATGGGAATTATTACCGGTCTGTTTCCCAACTAGACGGAGCATTCTTGGAGGGCACCTTTATATCTTAAGTACCTAGCGAGTACTTCATAAATTTTGCTGAATAAATAAAAAGTCAGCAAGGAAAAAATGGCAAATACTTAATTTCTGCCTAGGCCTTAACAACCAAAGTGAAAGATAACAGGTGAAAGTTTTAAATGAAGTATTTTTGGTAGAGGTTTGGAGCACAGCACAAAGCCTGGATTATTCACTGGGTAAGATTTCTATGCTTCTGAAACCCACTGGAGTTAAAATCCTTGAGGTCAGTTTGCCAAAATATATACTGGGACATTTTGGCCCCAAGGTCTGAGAGGGTAACTTCATCAGGACTTTTTTATTCTGAAAGAAAAGATGCTGTGTATATATAAAAAGAAACCTAAGAAGTTTGGGACTATGGCTATCATTTAAAAATACACAGACAATACACAGATAGTAAAAGATAGATAATAAAAGATTAAAATTATAGCTAATAAGCTTAAATTTGGGTTTTGGATATATATTTTTTAACCTAAATCTTCTATGACATTTCTAATAGGGCATAAGTTTATTAAAATTAATATAGATGTTTTAATAGTAAGTTTATTAAAAGAAATAAAAAGTAGCCATAATTAACTGCATAAGCATAAAATTGCAATCCAAGCCTCAGACTAGGAAAATAGTGCTATCTAGTGGTTAAATTTGGGAACAAGGGATGAGGCACACCAGGGGCCGGAGAACCTCCGAGAGGTCACGCATGTCTCAGTAGTTCCACTTCATGTTTGTTACAAGAGAAAATAATGTACACATGAATCATCAGCTCATGGACGGGAAGAGGATTAGACACTGATTCAAGCAGTTGTATTAAGAGTCTGACACGGCAAAGAAATTAAGAAATTGGACTCTAAAGTCAGGCCCGTATTCAAAATTTGACTGCATGACCTTAAACAAGCCATCAGACTTGTTAAATCCTTGATTATTTTTAACTATGAAATGGAAATAAAAATATTGACTATTTGATAGAATTACGGAGAAAATTAAATGGGATAATATGCATAACACATTCAGCATAATGTTTGGCATTCAGTAAAGCAAATAATTCAGAAATATTAGATTATTATTAATTTACTTAGGATATATATGAATTTCAAATAATTATAGAAAATCTTATAAATTGTTAAAATAGGTTGTATCAATCTCAACAGATATATACTTGTAGAAAATATAAAATATCAGACATTAGTTTCCTTTTAAGTACATCGAAGCAAATTAAAAGGTAAAATAGGTTCAATGTTATATTTTAATCACATAGTTCAGTTGTAGGTTAGTACTTCCTATGAAAATAAAGTAATTTTTAGAAAGATTACTAAATGAACTCCAGAATATCATCTTATTCTAAAAATAACAACCTTTTTTGCAATGAAGACATTTTCTTTAACCAAATCCTATATTTTTCAACATCTATTCTAATAGATCTATCTCCATACACGAAATTCTTAAAGATAAATTCGGTCATTTGGATTTCTTTCTACTTGCTTAGAAATGTGAAGGGAAGCCACAACAGAAATATCAATAGAAAGTAATTTTTTAAAATGCTTTAATCCATTACATTGATATTAGAGGGAATTTGATCTTTCTGATATACCTCCTTTGGCTTGCTGTATAATCTGCTATCTTAATTATCACAGTAGCTTTAGAACTCAAGTCAGTACATACTAGCTTTATAGAAATGCTATGCTCATCTACAGAAAAATCACTATTTATAACTGTATCTGAGCCATTATATCCCGGACGCTTTACTAACATTACAGTCATAGGACTGCCTTCCCCAAGGCCAGTACACAAAGTTATCCTAAATAATTTTCCCCTACATAAAATATAAAATACTTATTTTAATTAAGTATAGGATGGGTATACATGTTATTATAATCATATCGCAATCATTGTCTTTAGCTATGGTTGTGGTTCTTCATTTTAATGTCTTACAATGGGGGCTGAGTTGTTTATCTTATTAATAATAAAAAACAACTGAAGTACCTATATGAATTTAAAAAAGAAATACAATAGGAATTAGAACTGTATTACAGTCACATTTGTGTCACTAACTCACTCTGTACTCTTGGGAAGTTTTCAGCCTCTCTGGGTTTCCATTTATTCAACTACAAAACCAAACAATCTCTAAGGTCTAGGATAGCTCTACCTTCTAAACTTTGGCCATTATTTAGCATGTCAAAATGGCTCTAAATCATGAACCCAAATTTAGGAATTAATTATTCACAATGAACTTCTCTGACTTATTCCAGCTTTTTTTCCTATTGTTATAATAGGGAAGGCAAAACAAAAACAAAAACATACTGAAAGAAGTCAAAAAAAAAAAACCTATTTAAAATACTGCTGCAGATCTTTACCTTTCCTCTCATTTATTAAGCACCTATTATATATACTTTACCTCGGGCAGTAAGGATCTAGCTATTAAGAGATCATTATATCCATGTCTTTCTCTTATTTACCTCATAATTATTTTAGGCTTCCCTAGGAATTTGGCACAGGTTTCTCTCTAAGTCGCATGTTAATATTTCTAGAACTTAAGTCATCAGTACCCAAAAATCCCTTAAATGAAATCTGTCAAGTTTTTTTTTTTCCATTTACAAAGCTGAGAAACTTTGGTGACAATCTCATTCTGAATAAACAGCATTCACAATGAATAAAGGTGTTTTTGACTGCAGAAGGTAAGCACAACCCCAAATATTTAACATGGCAGGAAAAGAACTAAAGTAAATAAAACCCAATCAACACAAAATGGCAGCCTAAATGGAGGAAGAAGGTTCCATGCAGTTGGGAGTGAAGGATTGGTTAGGGTTTCTGGAGAGGAGCCAGCTTTACATAGATATCAGAGACTAAGCTAATTCACCATTTTAGTGATTTCAGCACATCCTTCCAAAATAATATCACGTGAAGCTCATCTATATGATTTGGCCAAAATGCTGATCAAAGCATTTCTAACTGTACTGGCAAATGTGGTAGAGTAAAACAGATAACAGATTCAATACTTCAAGATGTATAGTAAATCCACTACTTCAAATGGCATTATGAGAGCACCTCGCTTTTAAAAGGGTGCACTGGACATCGCTAATCAGAAATGTGTTATGGTAACTTCGAATAATAATAATTAAAAAAAAAACATTCACTCAAGACCTGAAAGAAGAACCTAAGACACAACCTCAAGGCAATAATATAAGGATGAAAAATATGAGTACACAATCTCATAACAAATATGTACATCCATACGGTTTTACTATTTTAGTTATACTGAAACTTGACAACTTCACAGCAGTCTACTAAAATCACAGATCAATAGGATAAAAGTAGATAAGAAGAGCATGCAATTTATGAATATGGTTTATTACCATGGTTACAAACTTTCAGAACAGGCCTCTGAGACATTGGACTGAGACTTCGCCGAACATCTGTTAAAAAAAAATATATAAAAGAAACTTAATATAGAGGTCTGTTCATCTCAAGAAGTATAACAGTATTAAACAGACTTTTTTCCCAAGGTTAAGTATTTCTGGCAGCAAAGTAATGCTTCGATACCCTGAAATACTTGAAGCAGTAATGTTATGACTTTTACTTCCCATTTAATTATGCTACTGTAAACTCCACTGGGATGAGATACATATGGTTCTTTAGATGAGACTTGTCACACTAATCAGGATTTTCTAGGTTCAGTGCATTGATTTGTTAATGCGTTACTGACATCGGCCAACTGGAATGCATATCTCTGACATTTGTCTGTGCAAGGGATTAAGCAAACTTATGAAACTTCTGAACAGTTGTTGCCCATAGCACTGTATTCTTGACACATGACTTTTAAAAGAATTAGGAAAAAAAGAGTTCTTCTCTGTGATCGTTCCCTAGAAAGTAACAGGAAGCAAGCAGAGCGTTCACCTTTTGGCTTTGGTGTCCTTTTCCTTCTGTCGCGGAAGGCAGCCCCCGACTGCAAGGCCTCCAGCAGACTATCCATCACTCCTGTCTCATCACCCTCTGTGAAAAGAGACACAGGGAATTCCATCAGCCCTCAGGGTTACCATGGCAATGTCAAAGCATACACAGAAACTGGTGATGGTGATGGTGGGGAGAAAAAAGATCAGATGCCAGGACTAAGCCAGCAGTTTCAAAATAAGATAGGACTTTAAGTCTCTCATAAATCAACTATCTTTTAATGAAATCTGTCTCATTAGTGCCCATGTTACAGTCTACTAAAGAGGACCGAGCTCCATTGATTCACTTCAGAATACTGCTTTTATAGTCCAACGGCATAATAACTTTAAATGGAATGTGGTTCTAGCCCTGTCTGTGTCTCGGGTTATCATAAATCACATTTCCCTTATAGAAGTGGGTTATTTTCAAGACATCAGCCTCTATTCTAAAATCGACCAGGCGTGAGAGTATTTTTGTTATTGAGGCTCTGCTGTCTAAACTTGTACAAAATTATATTTCCATGCTAACTTTTGTGAACATGCTCCCAACAATTGATTTTTCAAATCAGAAGATAATCGTCCCTTGACTTGAGGTGACACAGAACAGTCACTACAAAATTTTACAGAATGTATGAAAAGTTGATCTTCTATAATGAAAAATAAAGGCTCTCGAAAATCTGAAAGACTGTGTATCCCATTATGATTAGTTTAAATTGACATTCTGCATATAATTAACAAAGGATGTGGACATAGTCAATTCTCTCAACGAATAATAGATTATCCTTGTAATATTCATAGGTATGTATACTTATCAGTGCTAAATAATATTCAAAGGAAGCAGGAGATAAAGCTTCAAAGGAACTACTGGCCCAATCCAAATTCAAAGAAAACCTAGGGACTATTTTTCTTCTCCAAAAAAAGGTTATTTGCAGGCTTTCTTTATGAAATTGTATGGCTGGTATACAGTTACATTTAAAATAATGAAAAACTATTTTCCCCTGGATTTTCTGTTTTTTTGTTTTTTCCTTTTTGAGACATAATCCCTTTATAGAGAACAGCTGACAAGTAAATGCAGTACAATACAAATAACATACTCATTTACAGTTTATAAACAGACATATAAATATAAATATGTATCAGCCCTGTTTCCATCTGGTTCTGTTTCATATTTTTAGAAGAGTTCTAAACCTTGTAGGTGTTATCAGAAAAAGGTGGGTGAGAAATAGAGTATTTGGAGGTTGTTAGTTTGCATGTAAATTTAATTCTAAAGTGGTTTGATGGCTATTTTAATTAAGACACATTAAATATTTCAGTTTAATAAGTAACTATCTGGCTATTTGAAAATTTACACTCAAACTCAACTACATTTTTCCTAAAAAGAACTGCAGGTAATGCCAAATATTTAAGGTAGTGAACATATTTGATTAGCAAAAAATTTAAGAAATAAAAATATTTTTAATCTTTTCCAAGTAAGCATGAGAGTGGAAAAAAAAAAAAACCTTAAAGTTGAAATCAAACAGAAACAAATGAAGTTGTTATCATATTGATAGCATTAATCATAAACGAGGGAGGACAAGAATGCAAGTAACTTCTGAACTTTCCCCTTAATGAATGTTTTTGGTAATGGTACCGATGCAGTGGTTCTAAACTATTACATTTGTATGTTAAGATTGAGCAGATGGGTAAACGTGTTGATGTTGTTGGCATCAGGGGTGCTCACTGAGGAAAAGGATATGAGATGGGAGAAGGAAAGGAAGAACCATAAGTACTGAATTGGATTTACAGGTATCAATATTAAGTTCAAGGTTAAAAAAAAAAAAATACTTTTCCTAGCTTTGTGGACCAAAAGAGTTCAGAGACAATGACACTACAGTATTAATGAGCATACCTAGTCCAGAACCAGAACATTTAGAGAAGTCTCCGATTCTAGGGCCGAGGCCACAAAAGCATGACATGAGCCAGGAACATGCTGTGTCAGAAAATAAGAAAGTGCTCAAAAACAGACAGGGATGTGCTGGGGACAGACTGAAGGGTTGCCTTGGGCAAATTTAGGACAATTTGAGTATGGGATAAATAATGATGGGAATGGATTATGATACATTGGGTAAAAAAGAATCATGCATTCACACTGATACTAAAAAAATAGTAACAAAAATGGATAGATATCACCTTACCCAAATAATCAAGTTTGATATTACCAATGATAGGCTACATTGACATCAATTGCCTCCTGAAGTGATGCAAAGCATAACCTGTGTAGCAGTTTGCACAAAAATATTGACCCTGAATCTAAATGTGAGGAAACAGTCATACAAATCCAAAGCGAGGGACGTTCTGTGTCACAACTGGCTTGGGATCTAAAAACTATCAATATCATGAAAGACCAAGAGAAGAAGAAGGAGAGAGAAATAAGAAAAAGCTAGACAACTGTTCTAGATTAAAGGAGACAGAAGAGACATGACAACTAAATATAATGCAGTCCTTGATTAGCTCCTAGACTGGAAAAATTACAAGTGACATTAGTTGGGTAATTGGGGAAATCTGAATATGGACTAGATATTAGATAATTATACTGTACCAATGTTAAGTTATCAGAGTGTGACAATTGTATTATAGTTCAGTGGGATAATCCCATTGTTCTTAGGAGGTAGATGCTGCTGACATGTCTAGGCTAACTAAGCAACTTACAGTCTCATGTTCTCTGCTTCATGCCTTTGAGCATGCTGTTCTCTTGACACAGAACATCTTTTTCACTTTCTTCACCAAGCTAGCTCTTATCTGTCCTTCAGACAGAGAACTGAGAATCCTTCCCTGACCTACCTGGGCTAAACAGGGAGCCCTTCTGTGTCCCAATGGCATGCAGTACAATACCAATAAATTCTTTACAATTTTTACTTCACTGTTTCTACTACTATGCTATGAGCTCATTGAGGATAGGGATTATAGATTTTGTTTAACACCTAGCAAAATGCTAGTATTACATAAAAGTGTTCAATAAATATATGCTGACTGAATTAACTAAATACATGTTTACTAAATTGACTAAGGACTATGATTAGTCCTTCAGCTGGAAGGACTACTCATGCAGGAGAATAAAGGTCATAGATGGACAGGGAGTCAGGGAAGTGATGGGAATACATTCCCACCGTCATTGTAGACGACACACAGCTTTGTTTCTTCCTTTTCCCTTGTCTCGCACATCTATTTAGTTGCCAAATCTTGTTGATTAAAACTCTCCAATATCTGCCGAACTGATATTTTGTTCCTTTTTCAACTACACTATAAAACTGATTTTTTTTTTCACCTGGAATACTGCGTGAGTAGGCTAGATAGTCACATTGCTTCCAATTTCTCCCTAATTCTTCCCATAGATTACTGATGAGTCCTATAGCAGAATTATGATCTTCAATTCCCCCATCACGAAGTTTCAACATTATCTCCATTCTCACAGTATAAAGTCCTAACTCTTCCACCTCCCCCCACAATGATTCCAATTGCTCTTCCAATCTTACCGCTTACTTCTAACCATCAGGACCTATTTGTCAGCTAAATGCAACTGCCTGTGGTTGTCCACATTCTCTCTCTCCCATCCATCACTCTCCACCTGGAACCTCTCTCTCTGCTCTTGTCCCCCAGAGCCAATGGCTTTTCTTGGCCTTCATTCCCACACACGCAATGGGAGGAATACAACACTAAAGTAAAACAACCTGCTTTCTAGTCTGAGATTTCAACTAACTGTCTGTGTAACACTGGACTATTTACATAATCATTCCTAGCATCAGTAATAGAGACAATACCTGTCTAGGGTTAACGAGGGGATCCAATGAGATAATACAAATGAAAGCACCTGGTAAATTGCTAAGTGATATAAAAATGTAGGGAAATAAATTCATAAATGAAACCTATAGAAAGTTTGCAAAATATCTTTTTATTATTAAACATTTCAAGCACAAGTTTAGATATACCACAAATTATGTCTTTCATAGTGTATTGAATATGTCCTTGGTTAATCATGCATGACATCATTTCTAAGGAAAACTGACTTGAAGTACAAATAGACTCCTGAAATAAAACCAATGTTTAATATGGGGACATATCAGGAAGATGCTCTTTCAAATATTAAAAATGCATTTAGATGGCTGGGCACGGTGGCTCACGCCTGTAATCCTAGCACTCTGGGAGGCCAAGGCGGGCGGATTGTTTGAGCTCAGGAGTTCGAAACCAGCCTGAGCAAGAGCGAGACCCCGTCTCTACTAAAAATAGAAAGAAATTAATCGGACAACTAAAAATATATAGAAAAAATTAGCCGGGCATGGTGACACATGCCTGTACTCCCAGCTATTCGGGAGGCTGAGGCAGAAGGATTGCTTGAGCCCAGGAGTTTGAGGTTGCTGTGAGCTAGGCTGACGCCATGGCACTCTAGCCCAGGCAAAAGAGTGAGACTCTGTCTCAAAAAAAAAAAAAAAAAAAATGCATTTAGAACATTCGACTGACACATGTTTGCCTGGCACATGGTACCGTGTGCCAGGATATTACCAGGCATGAAAGATACCTAGGATCCAAGGTTAGCAAGAAATCTTTTCCGCTCTCAGAAGCAGAAAAGTGTGACAGGCATGGGAGGGATATATACAGGCTTCCCAGTGAGTGATGACTTGAAGAATAAGCAGGAACTAGCCACAGCAGGGACTGGGGAGGGAGGAACATTCTTGGCAAAAGGAATACCAGGCACAGAGGCAAAAGTTATGGATAAAAACAAAAGATGAGGTAAAATAAAGTGTTTAAATGATTCATATTTACATTATTCTAATACTAACCAGAGCAATTAAAATTAGCCATTTTTTATTACAGACCAGAATTAAATCTAACTGCAAGTCAATTTATATTCAAAATATTTATAGCCTCTTTCCTGCTGTGAAAACTCTTTTAAATAAATAGAATGACTGCAACGGTCAAAGGCTTTCTATACCTGAATAACATATCACCTTGTTTAATTTGTAAATGGTATTTTAAAAATCCCACTGTGTTAAGGGAAATGGAGAAGGGAGAGTTAAGGATGAGACATTTCTAAAGCAGAATCAATAGGATGTGGGGACAGGAAGAGCATGGAACTGCTAAGGACCCATGTCTGGGGCCTGTGGCTTGAGGAAGAGAAAATACTAAAAAAAAAAAATAAAAAAATATTATTGATTTTGGTGGGGGACAAAGGTAGAGATGAGAGTTTCCTTTGGAACATGTTAGTGGAAGGTGCTAGCAGGAACCTGCAAATAACTTCTGGAAGTCAGCTGGAAATTCTACCTCAAATTCAGACAAAAAAAGAGGGTAATATTTTTGGAAGTCATTTCCATATTACAAAAAACACTCATTCAACACTCTGGAAGTGCATATAACTGCATCAGGAGAGGCATCTTGAAAACCACCTAAATTTAAAGGGCAGGAGGAAAAAGATAACTCCATGATCTGGTAGAAACTCTCCTTCCTTTATTCCATTTTCTTCAGCCCAGGTACAACACTGAAATTTCAGATAACTAAGGATACAAAGAAGATCCTTAAAAGGTTCTAGGAAGTTAAAAACAAGCAAGCAAACCAAAACAGGTCACATACATAGGAAAGAAATCAGAACAGGACTGGATTTCTCAACAGCAACAATGAATTCCAAAAGACAGGCAAGAAATTCTAAAGCGAGTGAGGAAATTCTGAAGAGAAATTATTTTCAGTGAAGATATGGTTACACTGCCAATAAATGAGGATAGAAAATGGACATTTTTGAAACATGCAAGTGTCTTACACGTTTTCTTAGAAAGAGATTATGAGATGTGCTTTTGCAAAACAAGAGGGAAAAGTAAGAAAGAGGAAAACATGGGATCCAGAAAAGGGAAAGGACAAAAGAGTAAAGTAGCAAAGGAATCCTTGGATGTTTTCAGCCCAAAGCAGCCAGTTAAGACCACGTGGACCACATGGGAGGAAACCAGACTGTGGGAAAGAGCAGTGGCCATGGAACTGACAGCAAATCCTTTGTGTTGGACCATTTGCAAAACTGAGTGCTGATTATTTCACAGATGTATTAGAGAATTTGGATAAAACAGTAACAGATATGCACAAATACTAACCAGTTTTTTAATAAAACAAGTTTGTATGAACCTAGAAATAACAATGTTGTCCAATAAGATATGCTATGATGTCCCCCCAAACTTAATATGTTGAATCTTAATCTCCAATGTGATGATATTAAGAGGTGGGGGGTCTTTATAAGGTGATTAGGTCATGAGGGCAGAGATCTCATGAAAGGGAATAGTGGCCTTAAAAAACAGGTGAGAGGAAGCTGTTAGTCCCTTTCACTGTGTAAGGGCACTGTGGTGAGGCACCTCTACAGAGCAGAGAGTGAGCCCTCGTCAGACATGGAATTTGCTGTTTCCTTGATCTTGGACTTCCCAGCCTCCAGAACCGTGAGAAATAAGTTCCTATTGTTTATAAATTACCCAGTCTAAGGTATTTTTGTTATACCAGCAACAACAAACTAAGACAGGAAACAAGAGGAATAGCAACACAGTGGCAATATTATAAGCATTGGCTGTTCTCTTGACCATCAGTTGTGGTATAATTACAATGAAAGACGACAGGGGGATGGGTGAGTATACAAGTGGGGAGAGGGCATAAGGGAACTAAATCCTCAACTTATCAGGAACTCCGTAACATCTAAAATGAAATATTGGTAAATATTCTATGCATATTATCTAGAAATACAGAACAGGAAAATACCGGAAGAAATAAACAGGAATTAAAAGTGATCATCTCGGGAAGTAGGAGAAAGTTGAGAGGAGGGGGAAGATATTTTATTATGCTACAAGCCTATTATATTTAATTTAGGAATTTGCAGGCATTATGCTGATAAATATAAAGTAACTAAATATTTTCTTGAAAGGGAGAGACAAAGACTGAAGAAGAGGAAGAGAAGATGAAGGAAGAGATTGATTCTTGACTCAAAGCTGCTGACCTCTGAGAAGGGGAGGAAAACAGGTAACAAATGGCACAACATAACATAATGAGTATTACGAGAGAGATACCAAGCATGTGGTGCAGCGGTTGGGGACGCCTTGGAGGGGCAGAGGCAAAAGGCACAGCAGTCACAGAAGGCTTCCTGAACACCTGAGACTTAAAGAATTGCTTTAAGAGTGCCAGAGCTGCCGGAAGAAGGAAAGCCTTGCTACGGCGGTCAGAAATGCTGTACAAAGCAGGGTTTCTGGAGGAAGATGAAACATCTGGAAGAACTCAGATGTAAGTAGGAATAGAGAGCAGGGTACCAGCGGGGGAGTGATGAGAGGCAAGGTGAGGAGGCAGCGAGGGGCCAACTTGCCAAGAGCTGGATATGCCATGCTATGAAGTTTGGATTTTATCTTTAAGGGAGTCATTAACTCATTCTAAGCTAGGAAGTGATATGGTTAAATTTCTACTTTAGAAAGATCACTCTGAGAAGAGACAAGACTGAGGGCAAGGAAAATAGGAAAAGAACGTTTAATGATTTAAATCCAGGGAAAATGTGATTGCAGGGCCTGAGTAAGTTACACAAGTTGTGAAGATGCAAAACAGAAAGGAGTAGAAATACAGTAATCCAGGTCGGCATGGATGTGAATATCGTAAAGAAATAAAGTTGGAGATGGTTTCCAGGTATCTGGTTTGGCCAGCTGGATGTATGTTGATTCACTAAGTACAGGATTGTCTTTGGTGGTAGAATAGGCTGAACCTGGACAGGAGTTCAATTTTGGGTATGTTGAGACGTTCCTGAGATAGCCAACTGCAAGGTGACTAAAGGTGTCTAGAGGGCTCTTAGATTCATAGGTTTAAAATGTGTGGGAGAGGAACTGGTTATACTAATAGAAGTAACTAATAGAACTAACTTAGAAGCATATAGATTATACTTTAAACTAGGAAAGAGTATAAGCATAGTAAAGTGGTATAGAACACAAGTTTTATACTCAAATGACTTAGATTTGAAAACTGCTTTCCAATTAGCAATCAGGGTTACTTTGGGCAAATTACCCAACTTTCCTAACCCTTATTTTATCCCCTCCCCCTGCAATGTTAAAATAGGAAGAAGAATAGCATCCACTTCACAAAGTTATTGGGAGGATTATAGGAGATAAGTCCTGCACGTGCTCGGCAGAGTGTCTGGTACATAGTAAGAGCTTAATAATAGTTAATCATTGTTGTGGTGGTCATTGATGTTATGGTAGAGCACAAACTCCCTTAGGGAGAGTGTGTGCAGTGATAAGAAAAGAGAGCTGAGGGTAATTGACGTGGTAAACTAATAGGAAAAGGGGATTTTAGGAAAGGAATGATTATTCTCAATCTGTGACCATTCTCCACTGTGTTTACCTTGTGTGTGCTTTTATATTTCCTCCTTTCAGTGGTAGTAAGAAATATAAAAATTATAACCTAGAATTTGGAATGGGAATAGGGAAGGAAAGCTCAGTTTTCCCAAAGAATTATTGAAAGTGTGCAGCTGATGCACAAAACAGGCTTACAGTTTAATCCAACTCTTTTTTAAAAACAAACAACAAAAAAATCTACAACAACAAAATACATTAAATAGTTGCCCTAACGTAATTACATGAATTATTGTTCTATGCTTCTGGTTACAGAGATTTGGGAAATAGATTACATGGCTTCTTTTGATAACCTAGTTCAGTCTTTTACCATCTAGAACAAAGCTAAAAATACTACTTAAACCAGACAGCAAAAAGACAGGAATAACTTAAAACAAAGTCTTTGAACTTGTCTTAATCCAGATGTGAAACTGAAAATTTATTTGAGTCAAGGGAGTTGAAAGGCCAATTTTCATTGGGATTTAACTGATAAAATGATAATCAGAACAGTTCTCTTTTATACTGTAATTAAATGACTGGCTCAACTCTAAGAAATGGAATTTTATAGAAAAAACTCCAATAGTTTAATATTGCTATTTTTTCCTCCCTATTCTTCATTACTTGCACAACTTGAATTAAATATATTTCTTGCTGTAAGTTAGAAGGAAAAATTAGAATATTTTACAAAGAAGAAAGTATTTCTGTTGTTGTTATTTTTCCTAAAATAGAGCAGTTAAAAACAAAGTTAAAGAGTCAAACTGCTGTGCTTGAATCTTGGTTCTTACTCTTGCTAGCTGTGTGCCCCTTAAAGACCATCTCGATCTCTTTGTGTCTCCCCATACCTATAAAATGAGGGTAATAATAGTATTTACTTCAAAAGGCTGTTGTGAGGATTAGGTGAGGTAATATGTGTAAAGAGGTTAGAACGGTCCCTCCCATGTAGTAAGACCTCCAAAAATATTATCTACTATTATTTCTGATATTATGATGACTATTCTTATTCACTAATAGGGTAACATTGCTGGTTGGCCAATACGGCATATCCATTCCCTACCCTCTCTTTCCTACAGAGTCAAGAAAAGCTCTTTCTGAGGCTTCCTTGCAGGTAAGATAGGGGTGGCCATATGATGCATTTCTGTCCAGTATGGCATATGTGGACATTTGCTATGGTATTTCTGGAAATAAAAGGGGTTTATGTTGATAATCACTTTTCCTCTTATCCTATCTTAAATATGGACTGGAATTTTGGCAGCTATGACTGCTATCATGTATTGTTGCCTTCTTATCTTGAATAAGCTTGGATCTGTGGCATTCATTTTGTCCCTATTAGCACAGATCACAGGGCTATCTTTTACTTACTCTGGATAAAACACAAGGCTATATTTTCAAAGCTTAAGTGAAAAATATTTTACAGATATATTAGAATGTGTAAACCATAATATTGCTACATTATTACATTGTATCCAAATTTGAATCGAAATAATTTCATGTCTTATACTAAATAGGATTATAGAGATGACATTTATAAAATAAAGAATTATTACTATACAAACACTCCAGCTTTTAAAAAAAATCTATTCTTGAATGTCACTTATAAACTATGATTCAATTTAAACTATAAAACAACCAGGAAAAATGGTAATATAAATATACCATATCATATGGTATTGTTATTAATTTTTAATTTCCAAATTTGTTATAATTTAGATTCTGTTGTTAAAAAATGACTTGGGCATTATAGTCATTTACTTAAACTCATAAAGACACCTAAATTTATCTTCTTCTGAGTTTTAAAAATAAAGTTCTTTCACTTTCAAAACTAATGAAAACAATTGGCAAAATCTCAGAAGAAAAGTCACTTCTCCACTCATTTAAATTTTTACTCAAATAAAAAGGGCACAGCCATTTTTGGAATATAAACATATTAAGGCATAAGATTTAAAAGTAACCATATAATCGAGGGATGAATTTGTCATTACAAAATATTATAGCAAAAACTTAGTTTGGTTGTATTAAGTAGACATACATTAAAAAAAAAAAAAAACTTCAGTACCTACAGCAGCACTTTCCAAAGGGTGCACCACAGAACACTAGTCCTACAAGAAACTCTGTGTGTATATCCCTGGTTTGGGGGAGGAGGGCCAGAGGAGGTGGTTCTCTGGTCAAGTAAGTTTGTACAATAATGTGTAACATGTACTACTCTTAGCAATTCATGAAAAAGGTGGCATTTCAAATCAGTAGGGGATAAGAAAATGTTTGATAACTACTGTGGTGATAATGGTCTATTTGAATCCAAACTTGGTATTTATACTAAAATAAATTCCAAGTGGATCAAACATTTCAACATTAAAAGATTAAAGTATAGCAGATAATATGGAAAAGTACATTTTCATTAGTTCTGGAATGGGAAAATCTTCCTAAGTAAAAGCCCAAAACCCAAAAGTCATAGAAATATCTAAAAACCAAAAGAAATAATAAGAACAAAGTCTATACACAAAAAAATTACAGGATACACTGGAAAAATATATTTGAAATAAAGGCATTCTCTAGGACTGGTTTTCCTAAAGTAAAGAACATTTATGACTCAGGAAGAAAAAGACCAAAAAAATGGGCAAAATGATATGTTTAGACAGCCCATCTACCATGGTCTGAATGTTTGTGTCCCTCCAAAGTCCATATATCGAAGTTCAAACCCTCAAAGTGATGGTATTAAGAGAAAGGAAGGGGATTAGATCGTAAGGGCAGAACCCCCATGAATGGGTTAGCACCCTTATAAAAGGGACCCCAGAGAGCTGCCTTTGTCCCTTTAGCATGTGAGGACACAGCTAGAGGGTGCCATCCATGTACCAGGTAACAGGCCCTCACCAGACACCAAATCTGCCAGTGCTCCGATCCTGGATTCCCTAGCCTCCAGAACTGTGAGAAATAAATTTCTGTTCTTTGTAAGCTACCCAGTTTATGATATTTCGTTATAGTGGCCTTAATGGACTAAGAAGCCATCATAAAACAAATAAACCAGGCTTTATACATAGGATAGGATCCTCAACCTCATTCATAATTAATGATATTCCAAATATATCAATGAGGAATCATTTTCATCAATCAACATGGCAACAATTAAAAATTAGGATAAATCAGTATTTGTGAAGGTTTGGAAAATAGGTCACTTTGAATACTGTTGGTGAAAATACAAAACTAATATAACCTCTTTGGAAGGTAATTAAGCACTTTTTATTAAAAATAAACTTGCACATACTATATAATGAAATAATTTTTCGCTTAGAAAATTATCCTACGTATTTAACTCACATGAGTGGAAAGGCATATGTAAAAAGATGTCTATTACATTGTTTGTAATAATGGGAGACTAGAAACAACCTAAATGCCCATCTACAAGAGACTGACTAAATGAACTATGACATTCATACACTGGAATATGTTGAGATGTAAAAAAAAATTATGAAGCATATTTAACTTATTGATATGGACCATCTCCAAAACATAGTAAGTGAAAAAAGCCAAGCCCTCATTTTATCAATGAGGACATGGAATGCAAACCTTTCTATGATCACTCATGGATACCAGCTACAAAGATTTTCTGATAGGTTTTCTGACTTCTAGCTTAGCAATTAGTCCACCAGAAGGTGCTGCAGAAAGGCACTATTTAAGCATTCTTCCAGTGGTAAATGATTGTTAAAATGTCTCCCATGAAAGTATTTGAGTGCCTAAGTCTGATGACCTTGTTCACTGACTGTGACCTATTCTAACAATTACTAAAGAAAGCAAAATTTAAAAACCAGCATCGACTCCCTGGCAAAAAGAATGTTGCCATAGTCGGCCTTGTATGCTATGTAGGGTCTAGGGTGCTGAACAGATGCCTTCAGTTGCAAAAGCACAGAATGTCAGGGAAAAAATAATGTAGCTATTTAAATACATATGTAGATGTGAAATGATAATGACATTTAACAAGATGTGACTCTCACATACAGTGAACACGCACGACCCTTTAATCACACAGTAACCCAAAGAGGAAAAGGTTAATTACATGGCACACCACAACCACTTCTGGGTATACGTTTCACTGTCACCCACAAGAATTTCATTTTATTCTGAGAAATAAGCTTGACAAGCTTAAGCTTGGCAAATGCTTACTTTCCATTGAAAATAATTAGGATATGTTTTAGATTTGTTTTAATATTTTCTTATATTAGTGAAGAATTTTTAAAAAGACTTTTCAATGGCTTTTTTCCTCAAAGTTTTTGAACAAAGAATGAAATGATTTTAGATAATGAAAATGCTTAATTCAATATCTAGAATCATTAAAGAAAAAAAAAGAGGGGAGGGGGCTAGGGAATAATATCAGTAATTTCACAGGAATTTTCTTTCAGGAGATGCTGGGATAAATGGATTTGAGGCCACGAGGAGCCAGTGAGTGGTGCCTGGAACACCGTATGGGGCCCAGAGAGGCCCAACAGTCATGCTCTGACAGCAGCATATGGTGCACACTGGAAGAAGGGGAAAATAAGGTCAGGAAGGCAGGCTGTGGGAGCTTGGATTTAAGGCTGAAGAACTGCTATAGAATGTTTTTGAAAGGTGTGAAATAATCAAAACTGTACTTCACTATGATTAAAGCTGGCATAGTGTGAAGGTGTCAAGCCTGGGTGACTGGGAAAATGGTGGTATCATTAACCCAAAATGAGAACATGAAAATCAGGTTTTATGTGGAACATGAGAAGTTAGGTTTTAGATGAATTGATTTTGAGGTACTGGCAGAATATTCTAACTGTTTTGTTCAAGAAGTAGTTGGAAACATAAAAGTATAAAGCTTGTAGTTTAATTCCATTCTACGAATATACACTAAGGAGTAAGTGTCAGGCACTGAATTAGCCCCAGCCCCCGTTCCAATGGGACTTACGGTCGGAGAGCCATTTCAACACGTAATTAGTGACTACCTGTATGATGAATGTTACAAAAAAGAAAGCAGGGTGCTGTGAAATTGCTTAATACAGAGGCAGTGGAGGCTAGAGTTATAGCAATGGCTGCCCAGTGACAATTTCAGGGGTTATTCTTTGATTCCTATTTGTACTTAAATTTCTGAAGATATGTTTTATTTGTACCTTTAAACACAGGACCTCTATAGACATCACAGTAAACAGTGGAAACCTATATATAAGCATTTTGGGTATTAAGAATGTTCTTGGTTAAATTCCATCTCACTGCTGCCAACATTGCCCAAACGAAGTAATTTTATCAGGCTCAAGTTCTTGGTTCATTACCATAACGAACTTTTTGTTCAAAATACTATAAGTATTCATTATCTTTTTGTTTCATTTCAAAGGAGAAATACAGATTTATTCTGTCCAAATACAGTGTTCCTTCTGCATAGCTTCCCCAATTAGATGCAGAAATCATCCCATTAGTATTAAAAACAAAAGAAATTTAAAAATCCTAATCAGAATAACAGCAACATAGTTTTGAAAGAAAGGAAGTCAGCAAGGAGAATAAGGCAAATCTGAATGAAAAAAAAGTGGAGAGGAAAAGCAACTGACATATGCTTTCAGAAGAAAGCAAGTAAGAGAAAAATGAAAAAAGGAGACAATTGAACTTTCGGTGAACTCATTAACAATTGTAAAAAAAAAAACTGGAGGCAAAAATATGCTAAACTCTCTCAAGAGAACAAGAGAAACCAGCCTCCCTCCTCCACCCCACACACACCAAGGACTACAAAAAGCTCACAAAATGTATATAGTAGTCCCCCAAATAAAAATTGATACTGTATAACTTTGAGAAAAATTTTATTCAGGAAATAAGGAATCCATGAGATAAAGAATAAAAAATTTAAATATGAATTTAGACATACTAGGAAATATCATTTTGATTGCCTGTGTGCTAGTGTCTGTGTGGAGCATTTTATCTAGATTTTCTAATTTAGTTCTCACTCTACCTGTGCAAAGTAGTTATCATATCTACTTTAAAGTCAGGGAACCTGGGGCTCAAGTAGGTAAAGTAATGTGCCCCAAGCCCCTACAAGGTGTAGATAGCAGAGGGGAGATTTGAATTAATCTGATTCTAAAGCTCATTCTTTCCACTGTGGACTTTTCTTGATACAGAGATGTTACATGATAATTGAGAATTATTCATATCCTTAGCTTTATTAATTTATATTTAAAGGTGTTTTAGGAAACACTTTAAGGTACAAAGAGATAGTAGCTTCAGAGGTGGGAACTCAAGCAAGCATGCACACACTAGTTTCCCCAAATTCACTGGGAGGCAGATGCCTTCCTCCAGAACCTGACAATAAAATAGATGTGGGTCACTCACACACGGTTCCTTCCTCACAGAGAAGACCAGAAACTTTCCCCTTCTCCTCAGACCTGGAATATTTGGAAATATTAGAATCAGTTTACTCTACAATGGCCTCCTGGCTCCGCCCTACCATCCACCCGCTGGTAACTGCTATAGCTGGGTTAAAACCTTGAAGCCAGCTAAACCACTGTCACTATATTCTTGGTCTCCACTGCCCAAGAGGTAAGGCTCTCCTGATCTTTATTTCCTCCAGTATCATTAGCATAAACAATCTATTAGCACACCCTCTTCAGCTAACACTCCTTTCCCCTGGTTATCCAAATTGGAAATGGGCTCTACCTGGATACTGGCAAGATTATCTCCGCTGCTCCCATCTGGTAGATGTTGCTCACCCCCTCATACCTCATGTGGGTAAAATTTGCAGGTATGGGTGGAGGACAGAGGAGGGTCTGCTTTCTCCCTGATCTTAGCTGCTATGTCAGTTTTCTCCCCTCCTCGTGTAAAAAGTACTCTCTTTTGAGACATATGTCATTCAGTTACACTACTGTCATCCCTCTGGGCCAATGTCACCTAATCATGCACCAGTCTACCCTCTCATTCCAAATAGACTTTGTCAACTGATTCAGTCTTCCTCTTCAAGCCAGATTCTGCCATCATCCTGTGTGAATTCAGTTTCATGTGAACAACTAATCCAACAGCAGATCCTCTAAGTTCCTTGACCTCCTCATCTCCAGGGACCAATCCCTTCTCTCTACTTTCCATCACCCACTTCCATGGCCATAATCTGAAACCCGTCACCATCCAGAACTGTGTTACTTCTAATAACTTAAATTCATACAACCATCCTGACCTCTGTCCTTCACATTCTTCTCCTCTCTGTTCCTGTCATCTATCCATGGAAATCTCCAATACCCTGGCCCCACTCTCTTCGTGTCCTTGACTACTTAGCTTGGACTATAGTTCATCAGTTTGACTGTAGTTCACTGGCCAGTATCTTACTTCCCTCCTCTATTCTCCTCCTCTCCGAGACTCTTAGTAAAACGTAAATAAATCCAAAATTCCATTACATGATCTCTTTGCAGTGTTTGAGAACACTGACTACCCTATCCCCTTTGAAATTGTCACTTTCCTGGGCTTCATGACAACAGGTATTCTTGGCACTATACCCAAAGGATCAGGGTTAGTGCAGTCCCACAATTGCTACCTCAACTGGATTCTTACTGCTATTCTGTTAGGCAGATAGCAAGGGATTCCGAGTCTCCTAGAGACGAAAGTGGATGCCGTTGCGGTTCACCCCCACTATGGGCTTTCAGAGAGGCTCATAGGAGATCCACATGCACAGTTAAGACTCAGGTCATGTAACTCCCAACTGTTTAATCAAAGTGGTTCCATGGTGATGTCTGAGCCATGACGGTGGTCCCAATCTGGACACTATAAAACAAAACCCAGACCACAACCAAGTCCCTTTTTGCCCTCTTTTCCTATGACAGTGGATCTGGTTTTCATCTGTGGCATATGTATCTCACTCTGTAAACCTATATCTTGCTTTTGCTGTATAATCCTATCTTTTTCTTCTCAATAAACCCCATTTTCATGCTTGCCTTACTTGGGCGCATCATTTGTCGACCATGAGCAGACAAATATTTCTAATATACTATTTAGGAATGATTAATTTGTCTTCCCAATAAATTGAAATAAAGAAGTATTTTTCAAGTAATGAAACTCTGGAAAACAACTTGTATTGACTTGTGAATGCCTCAGTCCGGAAAACATAATACACACTTAGTAGGTCACCCAGAAACAAAATGGTTGCCCTTTATTGTTCATTCTGTAAATAACCCATTATCTCCACGCAGCTCCTGGCTTGTATGTACTCCATCAAATATTGTCTTTAAATGTGCCTAGATAAGAACACAAAGAAGAATAAACAAAAGTTTTAGATTTTAGATTAAGAACCTATGAGAAAAGAGCAAGACCCAAGACTCTTTAGGCCAAAGGAAATAAGACAAAAAAGTAACTTCATGGTGTTCCAGGTTATTATATTTACATTTCCTCACTTTCATTCAGCATGGAACAGTAGATAGGCTGCCATCACAATGAAAAATTGAGTCTAAGTTTCAGAAAAAATTATCTGAAAAGAAATCATTATTAACACAGGACCAGACCACCAAGGAAAATGACATCCTTTTATTTCTCTTGAATTTCAGGAGATGTTTTCTCCTGTCCCAGGGAATTTAGGTGTAACATTCTTGAAGTGGGTGGCTTGCTGTGGTTTCACAATTTGAAGTTTGTTACTAGACACACAGTTATAAACATATGAACAATTTTCGGTTGCTCAATGTATTTATCTAAGCTTGTGCTTATCATTTTCGCCCTATTGCCAGCCATCTTGTGACCACATTTGTACACATTAGTGCTTTCATCAGGGGGTTTGTGCATCAATAAGAGGAAAAGTTGAAATTAGATTAGGTAATTTGCTACTTCATTAACAGCTGTGGTAAAAAGTCCAAAGAGAAAGATTGAAACTAGCTAAAACGAGAGGTTTGTATTATAACTGAATCTAAATTATCTATGTCCCCTATTCCTGCGGATAACTGAGAGTCAGCTGTACACACATCTGTGGGTGTTTATAAACATTTACCATCTGTGAGAAGCTTATGGGGTGTAAATGGCTAGGTAATTAGTGAAATGCTAGTAATTTCTAATGACAGTTGTTATGGATAAAGATTTTTATCCAGGTTAAATTGATCTCAGAACCTTGTTGATCACTGGAGGCCACTCTACCTTTTACGACAAAGACTTAGTAGTTACACTATGCCAAACATGTCGCATATTAAAGATGTATCATAACTACATTAGAGTGCTAGTTTATGCACGATAATGAGTTTTGTTCTTAATAGACTGAAGTGCAGATTGAATGTTTGTCAGGGAAAATGAGAAGTTGTCAATCTGTAGAAAGGTCAAGCGATTCTGTAATAGATGATATTTTCATTTCTGTTCTACATTCATACTAAGCACCTTCCATTCAGAAAATTAAGAGCATAGATGGTAAACTAGTAATTGACATTAGAGATGATTCATTAATGAAAAGATCTATATAAATACATACATACCTGCATATAGACATATTTCCCTAAGTTCCCCATATCAGTAACTTTTTCTAAACAAGTCTATCTTTTACTGATCCAAATTGTGGGCAAATATTCTAATCAGGTTAACTTTAAGATATATTTGTCCCGGAACCAAATGGGAAGCAAAAATATACTGCACATGAAGAGAGATGCATATTTACTGCCTAGTGAAATGTGTCTCATAATAGAGATTATACTGTTATAGAGGACAGTGTCATAGAATGAGTGGAGGACTAAGCAAAATTTGCTTGGGCTCTAATAAAGCATTATTTTTTATTTAAAAATTAATTTCCAGAATACTGAGGGGATTTTCCGAGTTAGAAGGAATCCTATTTTGTAGATGAGAAGAATTACGGCCTGGGAAGCTAACTGGTCTGCCATCACATAGCTACTAGTGGAGCAGGGAATGGAATAATGGCCACCCAACCCCTAAGGTGGAACACTCAACATTTCATGACAATGCTTTAATAGTATTCAGAGAGAATAGCAACACTGTCCATAACACTGAGAATTTTGGCAAACAAACAAAAAAAAACCTTACCCTATCTAAAATGTCACTCCTTCCCATACTTCCTAAACCCCCATCCCTGCTTTATTTGGTTTTCCTTAAAACTTGTGGACTTCTAATGCTACACAGTATCTTAAATGTTGTCTGTCTCCTGCCAGAATATAAGCCCAGGAGGGCAGAGATGTATGCTTATTTTGTTTCCTGCTGTATCTCCGGTGCCTGGGATATTACCATGACACGTGCTAAATAAACATTTGTTGAATAAAGGAAAGTTCTGTTAGTAAAGAATTCATTCACCATTACAGTAATAATTCTATTAATGAAGGAGGTATTCTGATGCCTAGTTTACAAATTTTTTTTTTTTTTTGGCAGAAGTTTACTAACCGCAAGAGCAAATCACACAGGAGCCTTGGGAATGTCTTTAAGAATGCTAGGTGTGATTAGTACTTAAAGAAAAAACAATCACTAATGACTGACTACAACAACATCACATATGCCAGGAAAATCAACGTGAACTCAAATTTCAGTAATGAGAATCTCAGAACCTTTGAACTGAATCTCTGTCCTGGTTTTAGATGAAGGGGAAGGTATGGGATTGACCTGTTTTCCTTCAAGGGGATAATGAGACACGTTCTCTCTCTTACCTTTTCCCAAGCCTCAGTTAGATTCTCCAGGAATGGGCCACCTGGATGATTTGTTTTCAGAGGTTCTTAGTTAGTCTATCTCTGTTAATGAAAGCTTGTTTTTACTTTCCTTTATGAATGCAGCTAACAGTCATTGTGCAGAGGTTTTGTTTCATACCCTATGCCAGGCCCCATTCAGGCAAACTCATCCCCCAGATTAAAGAGGCTTTACATTGGAGATGCAAAATCAGACTGTCCTAAAGCTAGTATGGGCATCATCTACCCAGTCATGAAAGTGTTCTCCCTATCTCCTCACACCCAATTCACTAAAAAGCCCTATTGATTTTACCTCTGAACCATCTTTCAAATCCAGCTTGTCTTCTCTTTCTTAGTATATTTCAGGCCTTCCACATTCACCTCCTGCAAACTTGCAACAGTCTCCTAATTTATCTCACTCTTTCCAGTCCCCTCGCACTCTCTGGTGCGTCAGCATTTCAGCCAGAGTCATCTCTCTAAAAGCAAACCATATCACTGCCCTTCTTAATGCCCTTGGAGTGTGAGCGTTACAGGATGAAGCAAAAAAATCCAAAGCATAGTATGCTCTCCTGACTTCCAACTTAGCTTCATCTCTTCCCACAGTGCTACCCAAAGATCATTTCAGGCCTGTTGTACTACTTGTTATTGGTCCAAATATAAATCTCATGCCTCTGTGTCATAATTTACTTAGCCCATTAGATTCCCACGCTGGAAATCCTGGCCTATCATTTCACTGTACTCTTTTGGTATCCACCTAATTCAAGATTCTGCATTTCAAAGGACCAACAAAGGTACTGCTTTCTGCACTACTGCTCAGATGTCAACGTCTCCTCCCCTTTCCCGCCCCAGTGTGGGAGCCAAAAAGACTATTTTTAGTATAGGAACTGTCACACACAGCAGAGAATACACACTACTTTCCGAGGTTATAAATGGAAAAGATGCCCCCATCCGGTGGAATAGAGATTGGAAGTGAGATTACGTGTGGTGTGGGAGCCCTACATACTCATTCCAGGAGGAAATGGGACACAGAGAGTAGAATATCCTATGAAGTCACAGTGAGTGGAATCCAAGAGTGGAAGCAACATGCCGAACTGTTGAGAGTGGCAGATCCACTGACGCATCATGTAGATGAGTCCTGCACTCATGGCAGGTGTCCAGAGAGCAAGACTAGGCATGAGAAGGCTGCAGAAGCCCTCACAAGCAGATGAGGGCTCTGGTTGAAGCACAGTAACTTCCCATGGGGCCTGGCTGGGGAGGAAAAAAAAGTTCACAGAGAAAGAGTACAAGTTCAAGTGAAGAATATTTCTAAGAATCACTAACACTGGGGAGTCAAGGAAGGACTTAGGAGAAATCAAATAGACCTACCATGTTACCATTAAAGGGCAAACCAGTCATCACTTTTACCGAAGGCAGACAGGAAAAATTATGCAGGGTGGTTGTTTCAGACCTAGGCAGAACTGAACCAGGAAAAGTGTGCACGCTTGGAAGAGTGCCTCCAGCCAGCTTTCAAGCTTGAGACCCATCTAAGGGAGAAGAAAGATAAGCAGAGAGCGTGGAAGAGAATTTCAAACATGAATAACAACTCCACACTGAAATTACTGAATGTAAACACAAATACACACACACACACACACACACACACACACACACACACAGAGGTAGGAAGAAAGAGAACTGACTTAGTTGTTAGTCAGGCTGGTGGCTCAGTGAGAAATTAAACTGCATTTATAGAAACATTTATATCTTTGCACACCTGATTTGCTGTCGTGACTATGAAACATAAGAGCACGTAAAACAAACTTGACATATGTCGTATGTTTTCCTAGGATTGGGCCAATTTACTTTAAGTTGCCTAATATGCATAAATAGAACATGTACAATTGAGAAATGTTTGTCCCACAAAGGTGAATTCCATAAATGTTTTAGAAGTGCTTATTGAACACCTGCTATGGAAAGATACTATATTACAAACAACGGATCACTTGAAAGGATTTATTTTTTAAAACATGGCTAATTTTGTACATAAAGTTTTATTTTTGTAAGATTTATTACTTGAGAAGTAACGGCATGCTTGATCTTTCTGTATAAAGAAGCAATCTTTTCATAGCCAATTCAAAATATTAATTGAAGTATCATTTAAAATAACTATAGTAAATGTTTCATAGCATTTTCCTCTTTTCTTGTACTTTATAAAAGGTTAATATTGAATCTCTAACTAATGAAATGAGATAAACTTTTACTTCAAAAAGACCTCTGATAAATTTCTAGGAGGAATGCATCAAATTGTCAAAATGTCTGATTTCTCTTTTAGAATCAGCTGATCTCAAATAGGAGCAGGTTAAACGTGTATACATTAGCCAGGCACGGTGGTTGATGCCTGTAATCCCAACACTCTGGGAAGCCAAGGCAGGAGGATGGCTTGAAGCCAGTATTTCAAGACCAGCCTAGGCAACATAATGAGACCCATCTTTACACAAAAATTTAAAAAGTAGCACCTGTAGTCCTACCTACTCAGGTGGTTGAGGCAGCAATGAACTATGATTGTGCCACTGCACTCCAGCCTGGGCTACAGAGTGAGACCCTGTCTCTAAAAAACTAAACTAAAACAAATAAAATAAAAGCACGCATGTAAACGTGTGTGCATACACACACAGAACCTCAGCCCCATAGAGAGACCCCATTCGCTAAGTTGTGATAATCAGATGGAAAATTTTATCTCTAAGAGTTCCTCAGATTCCAGCAATGGTAAACACTGTTAGATATATTTCCCCCTTCTCTACTTACCTTTCCCTTTTTAGAGCTGGTTAATAAGGACTGAATTAGTATTCTACTTCCATTAGATCAAAGTGCAATGCTTTAGGAATAGGATGATGTGAAACATAAAATAGGATTTTCTCATGGTGGGGAGAGGAAAGATTTGAAAAACATTTCTTCCCAAGCTTCCCCCACCATATGAGTGTAGCAGTTCTGAACAAAGCCTGATTAACATTTGGGCTTTTCTAATATTTTCTAGGAAGAGAAGAACAGTTCTTCAAGTCCCCAGAATGCTTCCAAATAAATACAACAACATTAAGACATTTTATGCTCAATTCAGCAAATACCATGACTTAGGAAACAACATTTCCTCAGACTGCAATGCTGTTCATCTTAATGATGGAATCAATTAGAACACAGTCTAATCCAAACCCCGTTTCCTTGGACCAAGTTCCCTTCCGCATCCCATATAAAAGGTCTCTGAAGGTTCCAGTCTATGGGAAGAGGGAGCAGAATCAGGGTCTTTTCTCAAGGACAAAAGTTATTTCTAATTATCGTAAATGATATTTTTATCTACCAAAGCCAAAAATCAGAGTATGATTAACACTGTTAGAACAAAATATTAAATATTAAAATATTTAATGGATTTATTTAATATTTATCTAATAAAAATATTCTATGCATTCAAGAAATAATGAGTGATTACTATCAAAAGGCAATGTTCTTTTTTTGAGAGAAGTAAAGAGCATCACTCTTCCATAACAAATACTAAAATAATGAATAAAGGTTTAACAAAAGTATTTTTATTCACATGTGAATACAGCAGAAAGTACAATCTAATTAGTATTGAGAATATCCACTGAATATCAGAGATCATAACTGCAATTCAGCAGTAAGAGAATCATTACTTCTAAAATATATCTGAATGCAACATAAAGACTTCCTTTTCCTTAGTTCTTGGCCTTTGAATTAAAATAATCCCTTTTGTTCCCCAAGCAAACAATCTTCTTGACTTTGTAACGCTTGAAGGCTACTTTGCAGTTGTTAAAAAGAGGAACTGTCACACATTTAGAATCTTCGAACTAATTGCCAGTCAGAAGAATCAGAGTTGGAATAACTTTGGAGGGGCTCTATCCAGCTTCCTAAACCAGTGATCCTTTACACAATACTGTTCAAAGCTAATGATAGAACCTTGGATTCAGCACTAATTTGACAAAAATGTTTCCATTTTGCAAGAGTTCCTGCCTGAATAGCACTAATAGTTTAAAAATAAACATTCAAAGGATTACATTGAACTGAAATTACTGTCACTTCTACCCATTAATGATAATTATTATTGGAAGTTCTATGGTGACAATCACTTTAGTCAGGCAATGGTCTCCCAAGAATTGCTCGTTCCAAAAACAGTCAGTCATCTATTTTCTGTTAATTCACTAGTCTGTCATATTCTTCCTGCCTTGGGGCATTCTAGCCTGTGTTAAGGCTGCCCTCAATGTTAACTCTGTTAATATTATGTTGCTTATAATTTCCTTGAAGAATATTGGATAGCTGAGAAAGGAAGCTATCCAGGAAACAATATTTTAAAATCCTATTACAAAATAATGTCTAATTTCATCTAAACACTAATGTCTATTTATTCCATTTACAAGTAACATATAAATATTCAATTTCTCTGCTTAATTTTCCCTGTCTGCCCTAGGGTATACTTATTCATCATCAAAGCCAAACACTACTGAGTTCTTTTTTTCCTCTTTGAGATAATCACTTTAGACTTTGAGTAACCTTCATGACCAAGTTCAGCACCAGTGAATGGATTCCCTTCAACTTTAAGGATTTAATGTCAGAATGACCAAAAATAGAGAAAGAACAGAGAGAGCCTATTAATAAAGAAATAAAAAACTGGCCCCACCTATGACCTTTTGACACATTGATATTTTCATCTTAAAAGATATACAAACAATAGTATAGAAATACTGGGGACTATAAACTGGGATAAAAGGATAAAAGCACAATGGCCATGCTACATTGCTTACTGAAACAATCGGCAGCCCAGATGTTTGCTAGCATTTGAAAAGTTCAATGGCACAACTTTTCATTTCAAATTAATAGAATCTAAGAATCGATAATTCTCAGTGTTCAGAAATATGCTTAAAGTTTAAACTTTCCCTAACAATTATCATTAATTTTTATCCATATTCTTACTCATTTAACTACTAGATCCTTATTTTTCGACACAGACTAGCCATTTTGCAAATGAATGCTTTTAGCTACAGGAAGACAAGAAAAAAAATTAACAGAATAATTTTTAAAAATCTGTGTCATAAAAAGAATAGAGTCTATGGATTATTGATCTATATTAAATAGAAGTCAGCTAACTTTTTCTGGAAAGGGCGAGATAGCAAATATTTTAGGCGTTGTGGGACAAGATGTTTGTGTTGCAAGTACTCAGCTTGTAGCACGCAGGCAGCCAGAGACAATGTGTAAATGTAATAGCTGTGGCTATTTTCCAATAAAACTTTATTTACATAAAAAGGTGCAGGCTGTTGGTTCTAGTGCTCAAGTTTCATCTATATCTTTACTTTTCGCATAAAGAACAAACTGTTAAACTGAACACAAAGTGGGAAAGATGTCTTCTGAGCAGTTAAGTATTTATCAGTTGTTTCACAAATCTTATTGAGAGTCTTCCGTGGTATCTCCTATGTGCAAATACTATACTGCATCCTATGAGATAAAGAATGTATAAGGTCATGTTTGGAAATGTACAATTCTATTAAAAGCATAAGACTAAAACAAATGAAATGAGCATAAGTAAATATTCCATACATAAGTTACATGGCAAGACTATAAAAGTTTACAAGAAATGAATTGTTTAACATTATGTACAAATATTCAGAGATGTTTTAGAAAATTCAAGAATTGAACTAAATCATATTTTATAGGATTCAGCTAGTTAAGAATTAGGGGAAGGGTATCTACAGCAAAGAGAACACCAGAAATAAATCAAGAGAAGTAGGGTACATTTATTCATCATCAAAAGCCAAACACTACTGAGTTCTTTTTTTCCTCTTTGGGGTAGAGTGGAAAGTATAAACAGCTCAACGGAAACCAAGAGAAGTCTCTGAGAAGTACAAATTCATAGTCTCTTGTCTGCAACCTCTATAGCCAGTTATTTCAGAATTCAGAATTTTTCAGACTGTAGGAAAGTAAAAAAAGTATATATCCTGTAAAATCATAACATACCTAGTGCAACCTGGGGCAGCATCCTCTAATTAAATTTGTAATTATTTCTGCAGTATGAATATTCACATTCAGGGGGACCTCTTATCAGTTCAGGTCAGGTTTCACATCAAATGACTTTGGACCCCAAAGTCACTTAAAAAATTTCAGTTTTCAGAGCATTTTGCACTTCCGTGTTGCAAAAGATGTTATGGACATATTAGTGAATTTAGCTGCCCTGAGGACAAAAGCAATCCTACTTTTGTAGCAACTCTGTCTGATTGGTTGTTACGGTTTTTCTATTGGTACCAATAAGTATTAAGCTTTAGTGATACTACAAATTTCACCTCTTTTTCAACTGTAATACATGCTTTTTTGTTTTTTGAAAGTGACGGATTAGACATATATGAAGGTGCCATCTGCGTTCAAAAGTCTACCTTTCTATGGATCTAAAACAATCAGAGGCCTCTGGAGTCCTCTGTATCTTTAGGGTGACTGCTTAAAAGAGATTTACATAATGTTTAAAAGTTATGCATTCGATAATATAAATGGGATAAGTTTCTTAAAAGATGGAGAGATTTATGGTTAAGTCTGAAAATAAAACAATACTTATTTTCTATCTCTGAAATTAAAAAGAATGTAACTTCCCAGCAAACCCAAAAAATATTTCTACTCAGGATGGGCAATCTGATGTGGAAGAGCTCATCATGACAGTAATCCACTGCTTTGAGAAGTGGACACTATGTAAACAACTGCTGATTAGGGGAGACAGGGAGTATTCAATGTTACACACGAAGAAGATGCTATACTGTGACTGAGTTCTCCATTATAATACAATAAACATAGCTGATGTTATCAAAGTTATAGAGTTCTCCACGTTGTGATAACATAGAAATAATTGATTGGTATGATTTTTGTCCTAGAATATGAACAGGGTGAATCTGTGCTTGGTAATAGAAAAGTTATGAATAAGTGATGTTAATATAAAGATTTCTCTGGTAAAATTCTTACAAAGTAATCCATGCTATGCCATAGAGATTTAAATCATTTTGTCCCAATAAATTTAATAATTTATTCCAAAAAATTAAACAAAAATTAGAGTCTATTTTCTACTTGGGATTTAGTTACTATCCTGTACTCGTAACAAGGACTACAAAAAAACGATTTGAAAATGTTTTTTTAAATATTAGAAGAGTGGTAAACTAATTAGTATGAGGATATACCACAAAGTTGTTCAACAAAGAGTGACATAGATACTTCTCAAGAAAAAAAAGAAACAAGGAAAAGAAAGAAAAAGAAAAGGAAAGAAAAGAGAAAGGAAAGAAAAACTAATCACTGTTTGAAGATAAGTGGTGCTGGAGAACTCTGAGATCTTCTCCTGCTTTCTTTTTTCTAGGGCTTGTTGGAAGGGGACAGAAGATGGTGTGTGAGCTTTGCACAGCTACAAAGAGAAGACACAGATTAGTGCACACAAAGGTTGGACTCTGGATGAGTTTTTATAATTAAAGCTGTATTATTCCAGCAAAAGAGATTCCTGCACATAAATGAAAACCTGTATAGCTAACTATTAGAGAGGCTCTTGGAAAACTTTCCCCCTGGATATCCTTTGATACTATTTGCAGAATAGAATTTCAGTCTCCTAATACTATCAGAAGGAAAAAAATTGTTACATGGTACAGTGGTGGAGGTGGCGGGGGTGTTTCAGGGCGCATGTTTTTGAGAAAAGCACACCAAGTCTCTGTGCCACTTCTAAAATCTACTATACTGCAAATTCTCTGGTTCCTTACCTTCTAAAAATATATGGGTCAAAAAATGTAAGTATTGGAGATATTTCCATCTCCTCAGAACTATTGAGCTCTGGCATCTCTGTCAGGCTCAGAACTGTTCAGACTATTGAAGAATCCCTCCTTTAAGCAAGGAGAAGTGATATTGATGTTATCCTCCTAGTCCTTTGCATTGGGATAAACAAATCCTCAAACAGAAGAATCGAAATGGAATCTAAACCAGAGTAGGGGAGCATCTCTAATTTTGGTAATCCTCCCAAAACTTCCAAACACAAAGGAAGAGACCACCTGGCTTAAAACCACTGATATGGAACCAGAGAGATGGTTGTTCTTCTCACCTAAGATTTCCAGGGAAAATCATTCTCAACCTCTTTATATAGGTATAGTCTAATGATAGTTACCAACTACTAACAATTGTTTTGGTCCCTTTTTCCTGCATCATGGTTAAATCATCAATGGCTAAGGAATAATAACACAATAGTTAAAAATATAACCTCTAGTCAGAAGACTTGAGTACTTGTTTCATGGCTTGCTAAATCTGTGATCATGTGCAAGTAAATTAAACTTTTGGATAAAGGTAGTCTCATAAGTTTGTTATAAACATTACATGCAATCATAAACATAGGCAGAGACTAGCAAATAATAAGTGATCAATAAATGGTAATAGCTATAGTTGTTATTATTACTGTTCTAGAAAAAGTGGGGGAAAGTAAAGAGAAATACATCCAAGCCAATGCAGTTTAACTTGTTTTACCCTTCTATATAGAGAAATTATTAAAACCATTGGCTAATTTATGTGCATCAATTGCCAATAACACAGAAAATTGAAAGTACTGCACAAAACCAGAATACGCACAGTTATGGAAAGTAATCTAAGTTTTATGATATCTGTAGAAGACAGAGCAATTGTTAAAGCCTTTATGAAAGCAAGTACAAACATTAATTGCATATCTGTTGAGATTGGCAGAGACATTCCCTAGTAGTATTTATGTAATATGCATTTCCTCTAAAATGGAGGCCTAATTGCTTAGTTATTCTAAATTGCAGAATGAAAAACAAAGGAGCAGTTTTGGCCGTGTGGGTAAACAACAGATTTCTAAAAGCTAATTATCTCTTTATTTAATAGACAGAAGTTGCACCAAATGAGACATTTAAGTCTAATAAATAATAGACAAATTGTAACCTAAAGACTAAAATATAGGAGATGCTCGTATAGTTTTTATTGCTCCATTAAATAAGCTCTTATTTACTTCCCCCACAAAACATAATTACACAACACTGGGTCCATTTCGAGGCCATTCTGATGTGCTATTTAAAAATTATGAGAATCAACTTACATACTCAGGAAGTCTTAAAGCATAATATTTGAATGTTATTATCAAATGCCCTATTTGTGTCCATGATTAAGAAACAGAAATGGAGTTTAGAAAAAGTTGTACATAATCACATAAAATCACTATCACTATTTGTCTTACTAGAAATTATTGCAAATAAAAATAGTTATATACTTTAAATAAATAAAGAAATACGAGTGTCTAAGCTTAGTAGTTTCCACAACAGCTGTTTAATGCTTTAGGTATTTTCTAAATTAAAATAGTTCAAATTTAAACATCAACCTTTGAAAATTTATTCAAAATTCACATATCAATTAAAGACATCGTAAAAATGTAATTTGCTTGTTTGTTTAATATAATACCAAATCATTCAAGAGAAATAACCAAAACTGTGTATGTGAATATTTTAAAAACCTTTAGGCTCATCATTTTTAAAGAAAACAAAAATGAGAAAAATGACCTTTTAATACTATAATATGATAATGCAAGAGAAAATAAAATTTCAGGACACTATAAATTTATTACACCAAGGCGGATTTAAGCCCTGGAAAATGAGCCACATAGCATGTTTGGAATTCTGCTTCTTAGATTATAGCTTAACTCTCTTGCTCATTGTTCTTGTTCTGTAAATGACTAGGAGAGACCAGAGACCAGACCTTCCCCCATTCCAATCACTGATTTTTGCTACAAATTATCTGCCTCCTTTATTATCCTGTACATAACTCAGACCTGGTGGCACTCAAGACCCCGTGACAGTTATGTCTGCAGTGTGGAATGTTAAATACACCTTTCCCTAAATAAAAAGAACACCTGGAAAAATCAGATCGTTGTAACTACGCATTAAGCCTTACATAGAAAGATGTTAAACTTCCCTAAGCTTTGCCTATATAAACGATCCCAAACTTCCACACTTTGGAACACTGACTTCCATTCTTTAGAATTGTGCTTCTCCTGGCAGGCAATTCTCAGTCCTCAGCTTTGCACTTGAATAAATTCTCTTTAAGATTCTGATCCTTTTGATTATTTTAAGTTGGCAATAATAAGAAATTCCATGCTTGCTTAGTTTTGCTGCTCAAAAGGATGTTTAAGGCTTCATTTTTCTTCTTGGAGAAATTTAGTCCACTATTGTATCTACGTTTTCATTCTATCAACAAAAATCACATTCTGAAATAATAGTAATAATAATAGAGTTGAAGATAGTTGCCTGTTCTCTTGCCAAGGGCAAGTAATGATTTATGATGGGTAAGAGAGAACAGGGATTTAATTTACTCTGCTAGCTCAGGTGGAGATACGAGAATTTGTACATCTGTGAAAAAACTCAGCTCTTATTTGCATGGCAGAAACACTGAAGTCATGAAAATACGTGGAAGGAAGTTCCCTGTGGGTTTATGGTAGAGTTATCTGAAGATTTTTTCCTTCCTCTATCATTCAGAGATGTCTGTCTTACAAACAAAAGAAACTAAAACAAAAAGTTCCTGGTCCAGAAAAGTTAACAAAACACTAATGTAAATTCAATAATTCACCTTTCCATGTTTTTTTAAGACTGGGAAAGCCAGGCTGAAATTTCTACAAAGATTTGAGCCATTCTATGTTCTTTACTAAAATATGATACCTGTAAAGAATAATTACATAAAGTTTTAGCTGATCCTTACAATAACATGTTTAAAAAACACATTACATTAGCACATAGGGTATAGCATATAAACATAAGCCTCGTTATCTAAAACTAAATACACTGGTTATAAATCCTATCAATTGGGGAGATTTCTATTAACCAATATTTTAAATTAGGAAGTTTGCTATATATTAATTGTCTCCTTAGTTCTCTGAGACCAAATTTTTTTACCACCACCCAAGACAATCTACATCTCATTATTCTGTCTTATTTTACTTCCTATACATTATTAGCTGAAATTATTTTATATATTTGGTGACCTGATTCACTCATTAGAATTTTAAACTTCATTACAGCAGGAACCTTATTTATTCTTATTTATCACTGTAATCCCAGCATATAGAAGAAACCTATTTGTTGATGAATAAAAGAAGCAATAAAAAGTAGCCTAGCTATAAATTTCTTATCTATACTAATAAAATAATAACAGAAAACTATAACATTCATTTTTATAATTATGTAATTTCTTTATTGAAGATCATATTTGTCAAGTATCAGGAATACATAAAATTCAATGTATTCATTTAAAAGTGTAAAAACCTAACATTTTACATAAGAATATTTTCAGTAATTAAGTACTAATTAGACATACTATTTTAGTAATTTGTATTTCATAAAGCTTTCAAATGTTAGGGAAATCATGATTTGGCAAAAAGCATATTCAACATATAATGTGGAAAAAAGGTGACGTCATATTTGTAATATTTTAAAAATGAAAAAAGGTATCAACAAATAAATACATAATAACATGAACTTATTTGTCTAAAGTAGCTACTTTAAGAGATTGAATACTTTGTTCTTCTACATTAATAATTGTGTTATATTTAAAGGAAAATTAAGAATATTCAGAATAATCATCATTTACTGGGGTTTTAGAAGAGCTCTTTCACTTTGGTGAGAAACATATATGTTGACATGCTATGAAATCTGGAATATTATCCTAGATTCTTTAAAATCCCATGGTTTACAAGAATAAAAAAATCAAAGTTCATTTCCAAAATTTTCAGATGTTTCGAAAAGACAGAAGACATCTCAGAAGTAGCTTCTTATATCATAGCTTTCTGTTTCAGCAACTTTCGTCAAATGACTTTGATTACATCTATAGAATATTTTATTCATACACGACATACTGTATTTAGTTTGTAGATATATTAAAGTATCTATTTATTTTAATATCATTTATATAAATCAATGTTACCCAGACTATGCTCTGTAGAACATTCTCCTGAAAAATGTCAAAATATATGGTACATATGCACCTCAGCATATTAAAGGCTTTGGGAAGTCCTATTGGGTGAGGATCTTATATTTATTTGAGACCCATTTATGATAATTTGTAAACCATGTTTGGGAAGAGATAGAACAGAAAAAGTTTTGTAAAATAATCTAATAGGTCAAAAACATGCGCTCTATGATTAACAAAAGATACAGTTGAACCTTTCTTTAAATTTATTTTTAAAATTAAAAATATTCAAACACAAAATTACCTATCTTAAAGCAACATAAATCAATTATTAACCATCAATGATGGCTAAATGTCAGAACAGGCGTGATACAATTCAGATATAGACCCTAGTATATCAAAATCTATATATCAAATATATGAATAATAAAGGAAGAATTACATATAAAAGTGGAGTAGAGTTGTATTATGAATAATTAAAACTGGAAAAAAATTGAAGTTGACATGAAATTGTTGGAAAGATGACTTTCTAAACTTAAAGGTGACAGGAAGAAAATCACAAAGGCAAACATTAAAATAAAACATTACAGAACAAAAATGAAACACTTTTATATGTGTCAAGATATAAAAATAAAAAGCCAAATTGGGAAAAGATGTTTAAAATGTAAATATTAATATATAAAAAGCCAACTTATGTAAATCCATAAGAAAAATGCTAAGAAAACACAATTTACAGCAGAGAAAATACAAATAAATGAACTATAAACATTTTAAAAATGTATGACTTCAGTTGTACTCAAAGAAATGCAAATTAAGATATGAAATATAACTTTTTAATCTATTACATTAGCAAAAATCTTAAAAAGTAAGAATATTCAACCCAGGCACGATCACAATCCAGTGTTGAATACTGGGAAAATTAGACTAATACTTTCGAGAATCAATTTGGTAACACACATTAAAAGTCTTAGAAATATTTATCCTTTTCTATTATATACCCTAATAAAATAATTACAAGCATTTTCTAATTATTTACAGATAAAAACATTTATCACATTGAAAAATCAGAAATAACTACTCTTCTATGACTTCTTTACTCACTAATAAAGTTATATGTGAAAAAAAAAAGTTAGATGTGGCATATCCAGTAGATTCAATGAAATAGATATTAAGAATCACAAGTTATGAATAACATGAAAACATTGAAAAATTCAGCAAGATGAAACACAACACTGAACTGGATATTTACTAGGGGCATAGCTACTATTAAAAGGTAGAAAATATTAAAACTGAAAGAACAATGTGCCAAAATGTTAACGGTGATTCTTTAGATAGGGAGATTATGGGTAGCCGTATTTTGATCTGCTTTTTAGGTGTTTTCCACAATGTAAAAGTATTGTTTTTAAATTTAAAAAATAAAAGAAACTTTAGCTATTCTTTTTTTGTTTTGGAGACAGTCTTGCTCATCATTCCAGTTAGACTGCAGTGGCATCACCATAGCTCACTGCGACCTCAAACTCCTGGGCTCAAGTGATTCTCCTGCCTCAGCCTCCCGAGTAGCTTGGAGTACAGGCACGTGCCACCATGCTTGGCTAATTTTTCTGATTTTTTTTTTTTTTTTTTTTTTGTAGAAATGGGGGGAGTCTCGTTCTTGCTTAGGCTTGTCTCAAACTCCAGAGCTCAAGTGATCCTCTTGGCTCAGCCTCCCAGAATGGTGGGATTACAGGCGTGAGCCACTGCGCCTAGCCTATCCTTTAAAATGGAACTTTTCTTCAGGAGAAATATAAATTTAAACATTACTGATATTACATTGGAAGTTTTATTAAAATTTTTGTGTGGAAAGATTTCAATTTTTCAAATTGAGCTAACAAAATTCCTGAGAGGCTCTATGTGATCAGACCCCTGGAAGAAAACTACAAACATATAGCCAATCCACCATCTAGAAACTCATTTAGATTAGTCTTTAGCCAACACTAAAAGAGCTAATATCCAAATCCCAGAATGTTCTGTAAATTAGGCAATAATATATTAATTTTAAATTATTTCCAGAAGCATATTTTAAAATCAATGCTAAACCTTTCTGATCTACATTTTTGTTAAAACTTTAAGATATTTCTGAGAATATTCCCTGAATTTCAAACATAAACAAGAAATTATGCTTAGATGATTTTTTTTCCCTGCAAGAAACAAGAGCAATACATTAAGATACTCAGTTTGCTTTATTAAACATAAAATATGCCTGTAAAAGTGAAAGAAAAGAAGGCAAAGTAGGCTTCTCCGTCTATCTCTGGGGAAACCTTAGGTGAATTTGCAGCCCTGAATTGTAAACTATGGTGATTTAGCAGTGAAGCTGAAGGATTTTAATTAAAGCCTTCTGCAATCCTTAGTGGTTTAGAGGTGGAAGAGCCAGAATTTTCAGGGAGTGGAAATATAACTCCAATTTACTTAATCCTTTTGCTTCTAAGTTAGTGGTATCTTTTAGCTTTTGAAAATATATATACATACATTTCTGAAAAATTTCAATATGAGTCTCTAAAAGATACTCTGAAACATACTGACGTATTGACAACAATATCGTCATGTCTACAAGGAAATAAAGTATCCAAATTTTTCGAACAGCTTTTTTCTACCATGATTGTTGGGATTGGAATATACATAAATTCCATGTATTACAATTGGTTGATCTGTCTCTTAAGTTGCTTTTAATCAATGTTTCCCCTCAATCACTTTTTTCCCTCCTTGGCTTATTTTGTTGAAGAAACCAGGTTACATATCCTATAGAATTTCCCAGGTCAGTTTCTTATAGTTGTTAATTTTATTAATTGACATACATTATTACATATTAGTTATCAAAGTAGTAGTCAAAGCAATGCAAACACACTGGAACCAAAAGACTATACCAAAGGACCAAATCACCTGTGACCAACATCAGAATGAAGACACATCTTGCTAGTAAATGAGAAGGAGGAAAAGCCCCTGAAACAATTGTTCTATGGTTTAATCACAGAAACAAGTGATATTTTCCTTTTTCACCAAGTACATTACAATGCTAATAAAGTAGCCATTATAAATCTTAAGTATACATAGAATAAATAGCAAATCTGATAGCACTCACCAGTCTTCATTTCTAATAAGCGCTTTTTCTTTTGCTGGCGTTCAAGTCTTTCTTTCTCTGCTAATTCTTTAGCTATTCTAGCACGTTTTTCTTTTTCCTCTGCTTCTCTTTTTTTGATGTTCTCCTTTATTGCTTGCTATTATGAAAAAATTTTGAAAAATGATCAATTTTAATCACAGTAAATCCAAAAGAAAATGAACAATTATCAACCTCAAATTATACTCCAGGTAGAACTGTGATTGAATATCTTCTAGATAATGGTTAGTTCTTATGTTAGTAAAACAATCTTTTAAAAGATATGTACATAAATCCTTGTTAAGTACAATATTATGTACCTATAAATACAACTGCTATGTTTAAAACACCTGCATCTTACTGGCATTAACTAACTAAAAGGGAGAAAGGAGACAGAAACAAAAATAAAAAGCATTTAATTCATAAATCAAAACTGCTTTCCCATATACATTTCCAAAAGAATGTCTAGCAACTCTATTAGTCTTCCATACCTCCTCTGCTAAGTAAATTATCAAGTACAAGAAAAACAGGTGAAGAAATGATAGAAAAGAGCTGAAATCTTGTAATGGCTCCTTTATATTACAATCATTTATTAATTTTTCTCATACAGAGAGAAGAAACATAAAGATAACTAAAGAAATATTTGGCATTTCAAAGCCAAATAATAGCATGCTAACCATAAGAAAGTCTCAAAAGATATGATTAGTTATTTAACTTCTTATATAAATCAAGATATGCCTTGCATATGGCATTAATGGGAATTAGCCAATAAAAATGAATTTTTTGTAAGTGCCAAAAAACAGCATGGCATCATATTATAATCTCTTAACAGAGATTGTATTTTAAGTGCCAATGAAACCAAACAGATTATCACATTGCTAGTTGATCACCAATGGTATTAAATAGAAAAGTGTACAATAAACTATAACTATCATATTATTTGGGGGGAGGCTTTTATTTCTTCTTTACTGCAGTAGTCATTTTTTTCAAACCCTAGAGATAGTACAAGTTCTTCATTAGAAATCAAATAATAAAGTTTAATATTTTTGACCAGGACAATGAAAGGAAAAGTACAAGGAAAAAGGAGGAACAAAAACCATAGAGTAGAAGCAATATTAACTCATGCATGCATGCATACATTCATTCAATAAATACTTACTAAGAAACTACTAAATGGTACTGTTGTAAGGATGAGAGAGAAAGAGAGAGAAAAGAGCTTATGTGAGCGAGCACCAGTGCACTGGCAAGCACTTTAAAACAAATTTACATGCTATGTGGTAGGGTGGGGTGGGAGGCAGAGACGGACAATAAACAAAAATAAGAGTGATGTGATAGAATGCCTGTGGTGTTACACTGGGTGGTTAGATAAGGTCTTGCTCTCTCTCTCATTTAATTCAAGCTGAATCTTGAATGCCAAGGAGCTCGCTAAGTGATGATTTGGAGGAAGAACATACCAGGCAGAAGGAAGTACTGATGCAAAGGTTGTTGGTGGGTTTGGAAGACAGAAAGAAGGCCAGTATAGAGGTATAAGATGAGGTCAAGGAAGTATGCTGATAATTTAGGGTCTTTAAGGCCAAGATAGGGAGGTTTTTTTTTAAAGGTACTGAAAAACAATTGGAGATTTTCAAGCAGAAAAATGCAAGACTGCACTGTGAGGTACAAGCACTAATCAAGCACCTTTGTTCCAAACTACCTTTTCAAAGGTATTTGTATAACAAACGGTATTAGTAGAGGTAGTATCGACATCCTAAGCAAATGGATTTGTTATTATACAAAATGATAAACTGGGGCAAAGGGTGGACAGTCTTACCACCTATTATAACAGGTTCCCTAAGTCCAGGATTCCTCTCAGTAACACAAACCACTATGTATGTAGGTGTTACCTATCTCTCTTCACACCGCCCTGTGGGAATGTGGGCTTAGGAATCTATACAATTATTTAATCTGGCTACTGTCATTGCTGTAGCTATCCTGTAGCTACATATGCTATAGCATTAGCTATTCTTTGTCTCTGATCCCACGATCTTGCCTTCTGCCAACATCCATGGAACTATGGCAAGCTAACTTGTTAGCTTGCTGGTAGATAAACTCTTAAACTCTTCACAGTTCTTGACATATATTAACACTGATTATTATTGCTAAGCTATGAAATATCTGCTGCAATACTATGTGCTTTAGCGTACAAACCCTCCAAATTTCAAATTGGATTCTGTATTCTCCATTCTGACACAGAATGGTTAAGTACTTGTTTACTGTGATGTAAGTACCAGGGGCAATAAAATGCAAATATTGACATGTAGCTACAGTCAGTGTTTTTCCATTATGTTGTTTCATATTATGGTCACATATATTAAAAGTCAACTATGAGACACTGGTTGCTATTAAAATCAATGAAAGTTAGAAAGGTAGGAGAAGGCATCATAAAAGTGGAAAATAAGCGTGAGTGCAAAGGCGAGTATGTATATTTGTATGTGTGTGTGCACCCATATTTGTATCTACAAGGGACAGGGGTAGGAAGAGTGGTTTGTGATGGAGAAAAGAATACGCAAATTTCAGGAAGCAAAATTGTATCTCTTGCTTGAGGGAAATGAATCAGAGGAACCTGCAATAGATAAATAAATAATGTATCAGGAAGTTTATTTATGAATCTAATTAAGGTATAACATCTTCCAATATGAATTTTCTATTCTGAAGACTGGATACATTTCAATAGACCATCTATTATCAGATATAATTGCCACACCCTTTTAGTATTCCATTGGGCAATAAAAACTACTTTCCAAGACCTATAAAAATAATGTTTATATTTAGAAATAAGGTCTGAAGAAGTTCTTAAAGCTATTTTGTTTTATGGAAAATGCACTATTGATTTTCATTTAAAAGCCTACCTCATTTAAAACATATCTTATTCTGACATTATAACTATTATAAGAAGAATTTTAGCTGAAAAAATACCAAAAGACTGCATAGAAATAGGTATTTAGTCTAAAACTAATATCCCAGTTCAAAAAGTAATTTGGGATTTTCATTTGTTACAAATGTAAGAAGTAAAAGTAGGCTGAAACAGAAAAGCTGAATAGTGAGAGAATATTATTCTAGATAGAATTGCCTTTTAGTTATTTCAATACTAAATTCAAAGCAAGGAAGTTAAGGATGAGCCAGACATAAAGAGAGCTGGCTATAAGATATTGAATTTCTTTTCAAAATCATCTTATTCTCGACCTGGTTTTTTATTTAGACAATTGGCAAATAAATTGTACTACCACCAGCTACTTTCAGCTGTGTTTTGCCAAAAGAAATTCTTTGAGTGTTGTTAAAACTTGGCACCCTCCCACTCCCAGGTGGAGACTGGTAACCACCATGCTAGTTGTCACCTCTATCAGTTTGACTCTTTTCGATTTCATGCATAGGTAAGATCATACAGTATTTGTCTCTCTAGGAATGGCTTATTTCACTTAACATAATGTGTCCTAGGTTCATCCAGTTTTCACAAATGACATCTTTTAAGTCTGAATAGTACTCCATTGTGTATATTTACTACATTCTTAAAATCCATTTATCCCTTGATGAAATCAATGTTTTTGAATGTTATGAGGTGGGAATTCAACCCACTTTTTCCCCCTCCTTTCCCCATTAGTCTGCAAAGTTTCCCCTTTGGGATTTCAAGTGGCCATATATGTGTTGATCTGTTTGGGGGCTATTTTGGTCCATTTGATCAATTTTTCCACATTTGCAGCAATAAAACTGTCTTATTTATCATGGCTTATGTCTTATTTCTCTTTTTTGGAAATGTGTTTGATATTCTTGGGCCTTTGTTCTTCCATTTATATTTTAGAATAGACTTAAGGTTCTTTGAAAGGGACTATTAGAATTTTAAATTGATATCTTCACAATTTTGAATCTCTTTATCTATGAACATGATGTGGCTCTTCATTAACTTGAGTCTTTTAAAAAGTATTTTGAAAAAAATCTCATTGTTTCCATTCAGGTGTTGGACATCTTTTGTTACATAAACTCTTAACCTTATCTTTCTGTTGCTATTACAAATGGCACCCTTCCTTTAAAATTATGATTTCTAATGGTCTGTAACTAATGTATAAAACACAATTTTTATATATGCCATTAATAATTTTTCTTATTCGACAGTTTTCCTATACATTCCTTTATTATCGCTAGAGAGCCATAATGACAGCTTAATTTCTTCCATTATAATTGTTACACTTTTCATCTCTTGCTTGTACTGACAAGAAGTTAAATCCCCATTATTAGTTTAAGAAGAGTCCCTTTGTCCCTAGTTTCCCATTTAGGTGTAGAGGGTTCAATTAGTTTGTACTTCTTGTTTTAAAATCTGATCAGGGTTTTCTGAATCTCTTGAGAAAAATCTCATGATTTTTTTCCTCTAAAGTCAATCATATTTATGGATATTCTAATATTAAACCACACTTCAATTTCTGAGATAAACTCAACTTGGACAGGAAGGACTTATCTTTTTGAACATTTAGTCATTTTTTTCTTTTTACTTTATTCATTTGGGATAATCATTTCATTGAAATTTGGTAAAATCATCTGTAAAGCCTTCTTGACAAAGTACTTCATTTGTTGCAAGATTAAAAAGAAGTCAATAAATTAAATTAAAAATTACTTACAAAACTTTTCATGCTATTTCTTTTAAAGTAATTTTGGTTATTTTTTTTCCAGAAATGTATCCATTTCATCTACCTTTTCCAATTGTGACCTACAAATTTTTGTAGACTTTTGTTTTTTTACTTTTTTCTATATCTTTAGAGTTATGTATCATTTTTAATCATAAATATTATTTATTTCTCTTCTCTTTTTCCTGATACATATTTTCACAAATTTAACTAATTATCTTTTCAAAATGACCACATTTTGGCCTTTTAAGTTCTCTCTGTGTCACTTTTGCCTTCATTTAATCCTTCATTTCACTCCTCTATTTTCTTTAGGATCATACAATTCCTTTTATAATTTCTAAAGTCAGATGCTTACCACATTAATTTTGTCTGATTGTGTTTTTTAGTTTTTTTAACTGATACATAATAGATATACATATTTTTGGGATACATGTGATAATTTGATATATTTATATAATATGTAAAGATTAAATCAGGGTAATTAGCATATCCATCAGCTTAAATATTTATCTTTTCTTTATGCTAAGCACATTCAAGTTATTCCCTTACCGCATACATTTCTTTATACCAATTTTATTGCATCCTGCAAATTCTAATCTGGGGTATTTTCAATATTGTTCGAATCTACTTTTATTCCTATGATTTTATCCTTGATGCATGACTTTTTAAATGTTTTTTAGAATTTTCAAAACAGAGGTTTTAAAATTTCACCCTTTTTATTTCTAATTTCATGTTATTGTAGTCAATGAATAAAGCTGATACTCAAAAATATATCGAGAATTCTTTCATGGTCTCTAGTATGTAATCGGTTCTATAACAGTAACACGCATGAGAAAAATGTATATTCTTTAATTACTGAGCTTGGATTCTACATATGCTAATCAAAACAATTCTGTTGAATTGTTTAGCGGTCTCATGTCTTTAATAATATTCTTATGCTTGACTTGTCATTAAGTTAGAGTACTTTGTTAAAGTCCTCTAACATAATGCTTAATCTGTCAACTTATCCCTATAGTTTATCAATTTTTACATTGTCATTTTGGGGCTATGTTATTATGCGCATTCAATTTTTGAACTGTATCTTTCAGGGGAATTAAGCTTTTTATCGTCATGAAGTAATTAATGTCTTAAGTCTATCTTGTGTATTAACATAGTTTCCCTCTTTCTTTCTTGTGATTAATATTTGTCTTGTATTTCATTAACTGTCCTGTTACTTCAAAACTTTCTATATCCTTGGGTTATAGGCATGTCTCTTACAAAGTGTGTAACACTAGATTTTGTTTTATATCCAATTCTTACAATTCTTACAATTTAATTCTTACAATTCTTACAGTCTTTTCAAAAAACTTATCTAGATTTATAAAATATTTGTTTCCATTGCCTTCCATTTATTCAGCGTAAGTTACCTATGCTTTTATTTTTATTTTTCTGGATTTTGTGTGTGTGTGTGTGTGTGTGTGTGTGTGTGTGTGTGTGTATCTTTCTTGGTCCGTTTCTCCCCATATAAGAGATACCTGATATGTCTATCCTTTTACTGGTTATCCTTGTAATTTTATTACACAAATTAACAACTTACCAAGGCCTAAATTAATTGATATCTTTATCTCCCTTTTTACCCTTTGAATGATACAGAGAACATAGAACACCTGAATTCCGAGCATCTCTCTCTCACTCAATTTATGTAACATTGTTTTATTGAATACTTTGTTTCTTTACATTTGTTTTCATAGTAGATATGCCTTCTTGTCTCTTAAATCTTTCTTTTTTGAAATTTGTTACTTTAAATACACCCTTTAAAGCAGGGATAAGAAAACTACAATCCTTGGATTGACCACATGTTTTTGTAAATAAAGTTTTATTGCGACATAGCCACATCTATTCATTTACATATTAGCTATGGTTGCTTTTGCACTGGTACACCAGAGTTAAATGTTTGCAACAGAGATTGCAAACCTAAAATATTTTCTATCTGGCTTTTAAGAAAAAGTTTGCCAATCCCTATTTTAGAAGATCATTTCATAAAGGCATGTTGATGAAAAACACTCTTGTTTTCTGTTTACTTACAAAAATTAGATAATTCTGCCCTTGTTCTACAAAGAGCCTTGGCTAGGTACCTCAAATTAGAAGACCATTTATTTTTGCTCATCACTTGAATATAACTCACTTTCTTCAGACTTCCTCTTTTGCTGATGAGAAATAATCTGCATCTAATTGTTGTTGCTTTGGGGGTCATAATTTTCTCTCTAGCTGCTATTTTTTGTCTTTGATGTTCTGTAGTTTCACTTATTTTTTTTTTTTTTTTGAAGTAAGTTTCACTTTATATATCTGGCTTGGTATAGGTTGTACTTCCTGTTCTGTGGATTTCTGTTCTGGAAAATTCCCAGCCATCATTTTAAACACTTTCATTCAGTCATTCTTTTGAATCTATTCTTCTGGTCCTTTCATTACACCGTGGTAGGCCTTCTCATCCTGACCTCCATGTTTCTTAACAAGCATATTACATACTGTCTCCCCAGAAAGCACTCCAGCCAAGTAATTTGGATCTATTGTGCGATTCACCACTTCTTTCCTTAGCTAAGCATAATCTGCTCTTTGATCCATTGAATGTTTAATTTTTAACCATCATACTTCCATTTCCATAAATTCTATTTGGTTTTTGTTCAAAGCTGCCTGGTCATTTTAGTAGTCCCCTGTTTCTTTCTTTTTGTCTTTTTAAAATCTCATTTCCTATTTCCTTAAACATTTCACATATTGTTATTCCTTATCTAGAGTCTTAGGGGCTTATATCTATTGTTCGGTTTTTTACTGATCACCTAACAATCCCATTTCTTCCTACGTTTGGTGATTGGGATTGAGTGTTCTTATTTGATTAAATTTAATTTGTGAGAATCTTGAGAACCTAAATAGTAATTGTCTTCTGAAACAGGACTTTGAATTTGCTTCTGTAAAACACCAGGGATCATTTGTAACCTGGGTAAGTTTAATTTCCTTTTGTCCCAAGCTTATTGTATAAGTCTTTGCATCCCAGGGCAAGCCTGGCTTGAACCTTTGCTTATCTATGCTCAACGTTCAGTTTTCGACTTTGTTCTTTTCTCTTCAGCCACATTTGCCTTGGAGATTTCCCTAACTTTCTCACAAGACAAGTATGTTTTAAGATAGTTGTTGTATCGTGGTGGGATAGATCTTTAAGAGTCCCTAGTAAAACATATCGCGATAAGCAAAGTTCTTAAAAGTGTGTCCTTCTATAAGGTTGAACAACATAGAGATCTTAATTTATTTCTTAAAAACATCTATATAATGTGGCAGTTCTTGTACACTATATTTTTGGGGGTACCTTATACGTGTGTGTTCTAGGATCCAGAGGCAAACAAAGGTAATTGGGCAGTCATATAAAGTCAGTCCTGAGCAAACACTCAAAAAAGTTTGTTAAATTAAAGATCAAGAATATCTTAAAGAATACATGAAGCATGACATTTCACCACTTTCAGAAATTATTTTCAAAAATCTGTCTGAACTTATTTGGTACCTATTAGAAAGATGGTGTAATGGTAAGGGGGTGGAAATCTCAAGTCATATTATTTTGATTTAAATAATCATCTAGCACTAAGTAGCCGTGTGACTATGTTTCCATTCCTCTACTGTAAAGTGGGATGATACCTACTATATAGGGATATTTTAAGAATTAAATGAGTTAATAGATATAAATGGCATACATCATAGCTTGACATATATGTTAGCCCTATACAAATGTTAACAAATATTCTTTTATTATAACATCTTTATTTTCATTATTACAATATTGTTAATCAAGTGCCACAAACATATTTATCCAGCAACAATTCAAGAAAGAGCTACTTTCTAGCTTACATCAGTTACATATGCTTCCATCAACCATATGGGGGAGTATCAGTTTTCATATTTCCTATGAGAATATAAATGCTTTCTATTCAGAGATGTTGGAATATGGTGGTACACTGAGTTGATTAAGAGTAAAATGGTTACATCCAATATAGGCTGCATTACTTGGCAGGGAAAGTATAGTGGTGAATTAAATATGGAAGGCAAGATGTAGTTCTCAACCTCAAGTCTAGCTATTATACCTCTAAAGATTTAATTTACATATATATGCGCATTGTTTTTAATACTTCCAAATCTAATATGTGTTATGAGATTTTATTCTGGAAAAAAAAGAATTAGTTTATTTTCCAGTGTTTTCCTCACCAAAGTACTGCTCTCACTTGAAATTAGACATGCCTAATAAATTAACATAAAAGACTGCCCAATGATACAATTAAAATTTGTTGTATATTTTTCCCCAAAAGTAAAATGCAAAATATCAATGTGCATTTCCCCTCTTCCCATAAAAGCTTTATAAATACTCTATATTCCAAATATGCCTTTACTTGACAGATAGATCAGTCTTATTTTGTTATAAAATAAAATTGTAATAAAATATGAAATATAAAAATGATAATATTAAATACAAGTAGACTGCTATAGATCCTGACTGTTTGATCATACTTCATCTCTACTTCTGAGTCTTAGCCCATTTAAATAGTATCATCTACCCAACTCAACATTTTTCACATATTATAATATCCTGTATATTTTTTTGACTTTGAAAACTAGTAGAGATTTTATTATTTGAAAAAAATATTTAAAAGCATATAAATGTCTTCTTGTTCAGAGTTATATTTCTTTCAACATTAATGGATATTCACACTATATAAGCCAGGGATCTATCTCTTTAGCCCAGTTTTCACTAAACTCAAAATCTTTTCTTTCTCCTAAGTATTCAATTTTTTTCCAAAGTCCCTAAAATGAGATTAGACAAATTTAGCTTAAATCTCTATGCTTTTTAGGGAAGTGAGTATTGGATGCTATGAAAACAAGGCTATTTTCTCAAAGTAAACAACCACTTACAGGTTCAACACATTTACCTTGCTAGATACCTTGTGTGGAGCTTATTTAACCTTGAGAAGAGACAACGTTCCACCATACTTAATGACTAGTTTCTAGAAACTCCTGATGACTTCCTCTTCAGCAATAAATGGAAAATATTTTAATTTGAAAAAAAGCCTTAAAAATGCATTCTTGTACTCTTTACATATTCCTTTAATGGAGCAGGAAAGAAAATTAATTTTTAAAAATTCATACACATCATAAAATTCTTTAAGAATGTAAAAATATGTGATCTACTTGTCAGTTTTCTGTCAAAATTGTTTTCGTTGGTAACTAAATATAAAAATTGTCTCCAAATTTGTACAAAAAAACCCACAACGAATTCTAACTATTTCATGGAAAATGTTTATTCTTAGAAACCTCTTTATAGCACAAGGTAGATGTTTTAAAAAGAAATCTAGAATGACAGTAAAATTAATCAAATTAATTTTTCTAGTATTAGCAAATCCAATTAAAAATGCTATCAATGAGAATAGGAGAGTGTGATATACTATGCTCTAGTACAATTCATCATTTTAACATTCAATATGAGTTGTTATTAGTTGAACTTTTTATGACCGTGAAACTTATGAAAATGGAAAACTATCCTTTGAGAAGCAAACTAGACTGTCCCAAAGGATGTGCAGGTACTGATGATTACACGGCTTCAGCTTCAAGTTGCTCTTTATTGTAAAGTCGGTCTCAGATAAAAGAACAAATTACTTATTAACCCATCGGGGATGTAACATTACTGACCCTTCATAACTTTGCTATGAGTTTCTTGCAATTCCTTCGAACACTTTGCAAAATTATCAAGTAAATGAGATACTTCAGCCTACTTAACATTTCTTTAGTAAAGTATAAAATATTCATAATAAACATCTTCTCAAAGTATAATTTGATTTTCCATTGTGCGTTCTCCTCCCTTGTGCTCTGAAGTGATATGCTATAAAATATTCTTCTTAAATCTCCCAATTATGAGGCTAAACAGAAGCACAGCAAGTACGTACAAGATAATCATGTAGTGCTTATAGGTAGGCTTGGTGACAAGGTAGCATTACTTTTTTTTGAGCTATTGCCAATCACCTCTCCAAGGGAAACATCGAACTAAAGACCTACAATGCCCAAGTGAACCTAGTTATGTTTAAAACATAACATAAAAAATAGCCTTAAGTTAATAATGCATACTCTCTTTCTCCCCCCCACTCCCGGGATATATATATATATATATATATATATATATATATATATATATATATGTGTGTGTGTGTGTGTGTGTGTGTGTGTGTGTGTGTGTGTGTGTGTCTGTGAAAAATGTAGAAGTAACCACTACATCTGACATACAAAGAACATACCATCTTGTTCATTTTTGTTTCATGGTATCCTAATTTAGTGTTACCTTCTCAATTACATGAGTTAATATATCTTATTATATATTAGTTATTTGATTTCCTTTCTCTATCAATCTTCTGTTGTTCTCATTATTATATTAGAATAATCTGCCTTTATATTTTGCTATATTATTTCAGTGAACCAAAAAAATACTTAAAATTAAAAGGGAAATAAAAATGACCAGTTATTTAATCATGCAGAACCTGTCAAATGCATTTATGATCCCATTGAGCAGTGAATACATAGTAAGACTAATTCTTATCAATAAAGAAAAAAATAAAGCAAATTAGTTTAGGTTTGTTTTTACTGTGAAAAGCCTAAAGAGTGAAGATTTCCTAATCTATCAGAATTATATCATTTTCAAAGTTGCAAACTCAAAATATTCAGCACCTGAAGTTGATCTACTTCTTTAAATAAACACACACTAAAGGATAATAAGAAAAAAGGTCCTATAGTTAGAATATTTTATTCTAGGTTTGGAGCTTTGTAGCTCCAAGTATGATCTCAGAATAACAAAGGTGCTAATGAAGACATAAGTCTTACATGAAAAGACTTCAAATACAGTTTTCCAAGTTTTAAGCCCACCAAAATAAGCAAGGACAGAAGATGCTTCCTATTATAATTACACAAGCTGGCTCAACACTCCACCATAGGACTTGCACATAATTTTCTTTTCGCTAACAACATGAGTCAATCTACAAGATTTTAGGAGCAAACAGGAAATGCTTAGTGCTTTGACGTTCCTGTTGTCTATACAGTAGTCAGCATAAATGGCATTTAGAGCTGACAAGCATCAGATTTGTGTAACTTAAATGATTTGGCAAAATGAGTTTTGTTCTGGCTGCCCTCCTTATAAAAAAAAATTTACCCTAAAAATACCTTCTCATTGGATGATTTCATTTTTGTTTGGCACTTCACTACTTTAGTCTGAAAATTCAGTAGGATAATAAATTATATTTGATCAACAGATGCAGCAAGATCAAATGAGTTATAATTGATTTTATATCTGTTCACTACATAGATTTCAATTGTATAAACCAAAAATTGACTTAAAATCTGTAAATTCTATGAATCACAAATCTTTAACTAGATGAAACATAACTTTAACAAAATTGTAGAAATAACCTAAAGACAGAACTATATATGAGAAATAGGTAACTATTCAGTTCACCATATTCTACATGGAAGCATAAAATAAAAATGATAAAATACTAAAAATACCTACACTATAAAAAGACAGGAAATATAAAATTATTATATTTCTATTATTTGTACATAGCTAACTTATTTTGAGGGTATATGTACATTATGTCATTTGATCTTCAAAATGAACATCCCTAAGAAACATGTGCTTTCATTTTCAGGAAACTGAGGCTCAGTAAGTTTAAGTAACTTGCCTACAATCATATTACTAATAACATGCAGAGACGGGACTCAAACTCTGGGTACTCTAATGCCAGGACCTGCATCTCAACCACTACCATCTTCCTACTAGTGAGGCAAGCAGCAAAATATCACTATTACAAACAAACAAACAAAATGGGTGATGCCTATCACAGGCAGAATTCATTAATCACTTAAAATTTAAAGAAACCAGGGCTAACCATTTCTCTCTTTGATTGACATCACAAATAATTCCAATGGGAGTTATATGTGGAAAATAAAGTTTAGGGAAGAACAGACTGGCTTTTATAGACTAGAAAATAACAACTACTAAGTTTGGCTCATATATCTATATCCATATATATAAAAGAAAAAACTGCAATATAATGTTCCCCCACTCTTTCTGTATACAATGGTAATCTCTTTCAAGGCAAGGATTTTTTGTTGTCTTCCAAATCTTAACCCCGAAGTGGAGTTTCCAAATATTCATGGTTTGAATAACTATTAATAAGAAAGGATGTTGAGGGTTTTTTTTCCAGAAAAAAGCTACAGAAACCAAAATATTTGCATATGAGAATATATGATATTGCAAACTCAATATCATATATTGAGTTCAATATCATATATTGAGAGGGGTTGCACTTAGCAGTTACATCCCTAATTAAAACAGAAAAAAATGACACATTTTTAATAAGTAATTTGGTAGAAAAATTCTTTTGAAACAGATTATGTGTAAGGAGACAAATAAAAAAGGGCTCTAAAGAGGTGATCACATTAGGAAATATTTCTTTAAGAAGCGATGTTAAGCAAAACAAGTAAGGTGTCAGATAAAATTTGCTTAAGGAGCTAAGAGTGTTGTACTGTGCTAATAACTTTGGATATGGAAAGAGAATAGCAAAAAATATTCCAATGATAAAAAAGCAGCAGTGGCAGGATAAGAAATGAGAGTATTAAAGAAGAAATTATGTAATTTAGGCTATGTGAGCAAAAACAGTTACAGTAGAATCCTCTAATATGAATGAGAAGTGGGAACAGAACATGCATTATGCTTCAAGGCCACAGTGACCAATGAGAGACGGGAAAACTAGATTTAAACTTCAAAAGCAAACATGAACATGCTACAGTGGTTGGATTAAATTAAGGAGGATAAGAGGTTGCTAGCAGAATCCAACAAAAATTCCATAATGGGTTCAATTGTAGAAGAACTGTAGAAGCATGGTACCATCTATGAATGACACATAGATTGGTAATGGCATGTCACAAGTCTAAAACCAGCCACAATGGGAAAATGACGACTACTGTTATACAATACTATATGTCTAAAGACACAAACTTCACTTGGTATAAGCTTGATGCCTGATAGGCCACCAATTTACAGTCTATAGTGTGCAGTCAGATATTTCTACCTAGTACCTCCAGTTTGAACTTTATCTTCTCATGAGTCCTACAGGAAATAAAAATCTATTACAGAAAGGTGCTGACTCTGCCCTTCACCTTATCCCTCACCCCTGCAATCAGGTTTTACATTAATAATTCTCTAATTTTAAAAGAGAACATGTTATGCTTTGAAACACAACCAGACCTGAAAACATTCTTCTATAATGAACCCATCAATATAAAATTATTATACCAGAGAATAAAAAAAAAAAACCCTGTGCTGATTCTCTCCTGTAAGTTATCAAAAATAAACTTAAAAATTACAACCCTGTCTTTTCTTGCAAGCTCTCTGAGCAGCAGTGTACTTGAAACTGTTAAAAGTACAGGCTTTGGAGTCAGCAGACATCCATTCAATCTTAGCCCCTACCGATTTTGAAGCCCCATTGGAAGCCACAGAGCTTCTCTACATCACAGTTAGCTTACCTGTAAAGACACTGCAAAGATTAACTGAGACACCACATGTAAAGTCCTTAGCACGTGGTCTACTAAGAAGCAAGTACTCAATCAGTGGCTGCTGTTTTTGGTTTTATTCTGTTGAAAATGATAACAAAAATAAAGCTAAACAAAATTATAGTACAACTTACTCTCTATTTCTTCGGAAGGTGATCAATTGTTCTAAATAGAACCATTCCCAATGAGCGCATTACCTATAGCAGATTGTTTAAAAAAAAAATTAATTGCCAATTGAGAATTCTCAAAGTAGAAGAGAGGTGAGTTAAACTGCTGTCAAATGAACAGCTGTTCCTCAGAGAAGCTACAAGATTTTGAAACTTTTTCCCCTTGGTCTACATGGCTTGAGGCAGCAGTCTGGAACAGATGTTCCTTCTTTAGCTTTTGTAACAGGCTCTCACAGAGCAAAAAAAAATGAACCCAAGGAGCTACGTCTATAAATTGGTTGTGAGATCTTAGTAACACTAAAGAGAGATTGTATGACTTAGTCAGGGGTATAGTGAAAAGCTTTGAATAAATAGCCCACCTTTAATTGCTTAAGTTTAAATTCTAAGACAATCTTAAAGTGTAAATAATTTTAGATAAAATATTGTTACAAATAAATATGACCACTTTTTTATTTTGGGGGGGGATTAGGTTTCAAGTTAATCCTGTTTGAAACAGCTATAGCAGTTATACATTTAATAAAAGTCGACGAATTTCAGCCCTGTATGGTACAGACTCTGGGGCCAGACAGCCTGGCTAAGCACCTTAGCTCCTTACCAGCTGCATAATGATGCTCAGGTCAGGGTCTCGCTATTCCTCAGCTTCCTCATCTGAAAAATGTGAATACTAACAGTACACATAACATATCTGGTTACTGTTGTAAGGATTCTATGAGCACATAGAGCTCCAGACACATGGTTGATACTGTATGTGTTAGCTATTAAACCATGTCACCCACCTGTTACTCAACAAATTTATCTATTATAAACCGTGAATTGCACTAGTGACACAAAGATCAATAAGACAGATACAGATGTTACCAGAGGAAGAAATGTCTGTGCAGAGATCAAAAGGGTCCATATAATAATTAAGCCAGGCAAGTACAGAGGGTGTGCTGCAAGCACGGGTAACAGTAAGTACAGTGGCCTGAACTTGAGGGAAAACATACCCATCATGGGGGGTGGGTATGGAGTTAGGACAGTGGTCCTAATTCCCTGTAAGAGAAAAATGGATCTGCACCTTATGGTAAAACTTGCTTATTCGTGACCAAGAGTATACCTAAATGCCAGTGGATGGAACAACAATGGAAACATTTTAACAGTATTATTAAAAAAAGAGAAAGTAAATATTTTTGCCTACAGTATTAACATGGCTTTCCAGAACAGACCTTCAACACATTAAAATTCCACATCTGTAGCTACAGACCTAATATTTCCATTCTGACTCAAGTTAACCTGGTTTCCAAAGTTGAATAATATGCAATTTAAGAGCAACCCAAGAGATCGGAAGACTCTGACAAAACATGACATTTATTTGTCAATAGTTCTTGCCAATATTAAAACTCTGGACTTTTAAAATATATATTTAAAATATATATTTAAAATATATTTAAAATATATATTTAAAATATATATTTTGTCTAAAATCCAAGCAGTATAACCATATTTACCAAAAAAAAAAAAAAAAGAATAAAATACCTGTGTAAAATCTCAACACCTTGACACAACCACTTCCCTTCCTAGTCTTCTTTATGCTTACTTTAGTCCTAAAGAAAATTTCTTTTGCAGTTTATTAATTTAGATGAAGAAGTTTTTATATTTAGCTCTAACAGTTTTCATTTAGTACAATGTGTGCATGAATGTGTGTGTGATAGCAGCTACTTCTAGGACATGTGGGAACTCTGAAATAGACAAAGTAAGCATAACTGACACTCTATTCACTTTTTTGAACCCATCTCCCATTCAAACACTTTCTTCCTCTTCCCACAACTTGGTAATGAAATGCCAAGTTACCACAGAATATCCAAAGCCCTCTAATCCTTTTAGTTCTTAGGAAGATTTGGAATTAGAACTGGATTCAAATCCCAACTCAATCATTTATGAACAACATGGCCTTTGTTTCAAGAAGAAACCTTCCAAATGCCAGTGTTCTTCTTAGTAAAATGGAACACAAAGTATAGAATACAGGAGGCAGCATGACATAGCATTTCAGAGTGCAGACTCTGGAGGAAGATTATGTGGACTCAAATTCTAGTGCCACCATTTTATAGCAGTATGACATCGGGCTAGATATGTTCCATCTCTGTGCCTCAGTTTCTTCATCTGCCATAGAAGGACATGAACAGTGAAAAGATGTAGAATTATTGTGAAGATTGAGATAATATATGATATGTAAGGCATTTACAAGAATACCTGGTTCACAGAAAATACTCAATATATGTAGAGTATTATTATCTCATATATCCATCTTATACTTTATGCATAATTGTGTCAGAGGCCCCCAAGACCACCTACAGCTTTGAGGATTTGCTGGAAAGACTCACATAGCTCAGAAAAGCCATTATACTCATTGTTATGGTTCATTTCAGCAAAAGGATACAGATTAAAATCAATAAGGAAAAAAGTACATAGGGAAGATTCCAGGAGAAACTAGATATACGCTTCCAGTTGTCCTCTCCCAGTGGAGTCCCAAGCACAGTGCTTCATTATCCCCAAAACAGTATGTACAGAGTATTGCCAACCAGGGAAGCTCACCTGAATCTTGCTGTCAAGGATTTTTATTGGGGGTCAGTCACTTTGGCATGGACTGCCTCCATGACTAATGTTAGCTATTCAATCTCTGGCTCCCCAAGAGGTCACACTGACATAGTGTGGCCCAGAGCCCCAGGTGAACAAAAACAGGTGTTCACCATAAATCGCATTGTTCGCATATCTATCTAGGTTGGCCCGAGGCCCCAGGTATATAAAAACACCCTTATCAGACAGGGTATTCCTAGGGCTTAGAGGCAGAACTCTCAAGAGCTAGTCAAGAGCCAGTCCTTTCTTTGTAAAATGAAGAAGGGTTTGAGTATCCCAAGCCTGCTAAACTAACCCTTCACTGCATAATAATTTACTGAGCAACTACCATGTACCAGGACCTATGATAAACATTTTAATATATTATCTTATTTAATACTTAAATATGCTTATGAGGAAGGAACCAGCACATTTTCCCCCCCTAACAAACACGGAAATTGAGGCTAAGGAAGGTTAAATATTTGTAGCCACATAACTAGTATGGAATCCAAACCTAGCTCTCTCAGACTGCAAAGCCTTTACTACTTTCACTAATCTATACTGCCTGAGAAAACATTATGCAATTTAAAATAATATATTGTAAAGTACATGACACTCATAGATACATCATAATATATTTATCAACCAAAATCATTTCTGGTAGTGAAAAAATAATCTAAAGAATCAGTTTGGATTTGTGGAGGAAATATACTAGAACTATGAACAAATGTGTATTTACTGTAGACTAGTTTTCCTTTAAAATAGTGTGCTTTTATTAAAAGGCTATCTAATCAATCATAATTAAGTAATTAAAACCAAGTCTCATAAACTCAGCAATAAAGTTTCCCTGAGATTAAAAAAGAACCAGCTCCTTAAATTCAACCTTCTTTTTCTTTATACCTCAAAACTTTTTAATTTCCACAAACACTTGCTGAAATATGGAAATGACTTACCGTTTATTAAAAATAACAATTTTTTGTTGTAGAAATGTATCACCGGTTTCCCTAGGGAGGCAACGATGCCTTCTTACTTTAATGTGTGTGTGTCCCTCCCCCCATCTAATCAGCCAATACTTTTCAAAAGATCTTTTTAATGCCTAAATGAAAGGATTCCACATCAAAGACCTGACCTGCCTATTAAAGTATCTAAAGGAAAACCTACAAACATAAAATCTATTCAAAGGCAAATTGCATGTAGCTTACTATACAATGCATTAAAAAAAAGCTTCATAAGAGCTGCACGGAATTTGGTAAAATTATATCACAAAAATACAAATCGATCTTAAGTATAAAGAAACAAATTCATAGGCAAAAACTTATTATAAAAGTGCTCTGTGATCAGCTAGGAGGGGAGTCTCTATGAAGAACTTCAGAATTTGTCACTTTTCAATCAAAATTTCTGATTACGGATTAATGTTAGAAAGGTAAAAAAGAGAACAAACCACACATTTTTCAACAGATTTAAAACCTGAAACTTCTAAAGTTAACTTTTAACATCAGGAAAGGTAGGTTTTACTACAGACAAGAGTGGAATGAAGTAATGAAATATTAATAAAAGTAGAATAGATGAGACAGGATAGATAAAAATACTTTTTAAAAAACAAATTAAGTTTTCTACCATACCATGAATGTGGTTCTGAAGTTATTCAAGTCAGTAAAAAAGTCTTCCACGGACACCTTCTTCACATCGATGGCATAGTATCCCATTATACTCTGGTATAACTTTTCCATGTTTTCATGTAACTTTGCAAGTTTCTCATATTGTTCTTTTGCACTGATAACAAAGCTGTATACTATAGTTAAGGTGTTCTAAAATTTACAAAGTAATGCTTTAAGGGGTAAATCCAATGTTTTAGTCTAATAGCCACCATTACTACATCTCCAAAGTTCCAAAATTATCTCTAATAGTTAACCATTCTTAAAGTCAGTCTATACTATACACTATACACTGGCAAATTATCAGAAAATATAAATATTTATATTAATATACTTAATATTTCTCTTTAATGGAGCATAAGAAAAATTTTCTTCCAATTTACCATAATACATTTGAGGATCATGCAGTATAATTTAAAATTATAGTTCAGTGGTTGCAGTTGGGTAATTTCAATGACACTGAAATCAACGGTATAGGCATTGTGCATAGCAGTTAAATTGGACAACTTGGGGTCAATTTCTAGCTCTTAAACCTGGTACTAATGTGCTTGTGGGCAAATGCCTTCATGTCTCTGTGCCTCAATTTCCTATCTGTAAATGTAAATAGTAAAATCACTCATTCTGCAAGGACTAAATGAATAATTACATACAAAGTTCTTTAAAAAGTGACTGGTCATTTAGTAGTGCATATAAATATCATTATTCTCCACTTATTTCAAACTTTATTTAAGACCCTAAAAGCAAACAAAAATAAATTTTTAAGAGTTACATTAAAAACTTCTCACATTATGTAAGCAACTTAATGTTTTGACTTCTCTCACAAAACTGGTACATAAATTCTTATATGCATTACATGATTAAAAATGATTACACACACACAGGTACATGAAATGTTCTCATGAACAGAAATGTTCTCCTCTCACTTATTAATTAATGACAACATACTTCAAAACGTACTGAGATGGAGAAGACTAATTTAATGTGAATGTGATAGTCACTAGCACTGGAAAACATTTTCTAAACAAACAATAGAATTTTCTTTGCTATGTGACAAATTGCTGATGCAGTCAGATATAAAATCACCACACCACATCCTGAAAAGATGCCTCTTTTAGAGTATTAGTCATAATTGCCTATGGTTCTTTTAAACTAGGATATGTAAAAAATAGGAACATAGAGAGCTAAACTTCCAGAAGTCATTTTATTATCTTTGACTAACGCAAAAGTATAAACAGATATTAGCAAACTTTAAAACAAAAAAATTGGATTCAGGCTAAGAGAAAGAAACCAAAAACGGAATGTTTATATCTAAAAAAAAAAAAAAAAGTGTCCCACAATTTCAAGAACATTAATAGAGGAAAGACAATGAAAGATCAAGGGAAAAAGAGACAGCATTGCTGCCAGGTAGTGAGGAAATCAACTTTTCCCAGAATCAAGTTCTATACTTGTGAAGAGCTAAGAGAAATATGTGAGACACCCAACAAAATAATTGATAAAATTCATTACAAAAATATTGACAGACAATCATTTACTTGATGTTTTGAGAAATCTATTTTCTTTTCCTTTACAAGACTAAAACTAAATTCTCTTGAATTTCCACTTCAATCACTATAATGTCCCCATTTGAAAGGTATATGACAAGATCTGTGTTCACACGTACTGAGCCAAAAGTATTTAGACTTGACCAACTAAGGAGCACAACTACGATTCAGAATTTTCGACTAGCTGCCAATATTACCTATTACCAAACCATCTACCAGAAATATATTCCACATTTATTCTTAGATCATACCATCATTATTATACTTAGGCCAACAAAGATGCCCATTACTTCCATAAATAAACTTTACAAGGATCATCTTCAATTAGTTCCTTGTGTCGAATGCCTTTAACAGAACTTCTTAAATACCCAGGATCCAACTGGCCATTTAAGACGTATTCATTGAGTTCTACTGTATTACAGACACTCTTCTGGGCACTAGGGAAAATCGCAGTTAACAAGATTGGCGAAGTCCCTGCTGTCATCAAACATACGTTCTGGGGTGTGGAGACGGATAAGAAAATGAATGAGATTTTCAAACAGTGATATGTATGACAAAGAAAATAAAAATTTTTGATATTATATAGAGTGACAGAGGCTAATTTAGGTTGGGTCCTGGAAGGGAAAGTCCTGGCTAAGAAGGTGAGATTGACTAAAACAACTGAGGCATGACTGTAAAAGAACGGTGAGCACTAACTTGTGCAGCCCTCTCTTGTAAGTGTAATAAGACTTCAGAAAAAGAAAAGACCATTATAAATTTGAGGATTCATAAAGGATGCAGAGTCAGATATTTAACTGAGTCTTAAAAGTTTGTTGAGAACGAGTTAAGAGGAAGAAAGGTAAGAAAGGAAAAACAAAAGAGGAAAAGGAGGAGAGAGTAAGAAGAATAATTCAAGGGAAGAAAAATCTGCTACAATAAATCACCCGATTACCCAATTTCCCACTCATACAACTGGGCCATGTAAAACACAAGTTTACATTTCACCTGTTCAGGTCTATTTTACTTCCTAGCCACAGTTTAATTAAAAAAAATATTGAATTCCTTTACCTGCAAAATGCTGTATGTTATGTGGTACAGAATATAGATATAAGTAAGTCTTTCTCTCAATGAATGTACTGAGATGGTTTTAGCCTCTACCCAGTAATTTCAGAAGTGTCTAAAGCATTGCTATATACTGAAACAACAAAAAAGAAAGTGTGAAAATAAAGTGGGATTTCAATGAAGAAATTTGAAGAATGTAACATGGGAAAGAGTCAAATAACTTGTCACATAAGATGTCATAAATACTAAAATATGTAAATGTCTACCAAATGATTTTTTTCTAAAAGACTCAGAGAGGGGATAGGAAAAAAGAAAATAGAAAGGCTTGTGCAAGGAGAATTTCAAGGACAATGCTCCAATATCTACTTGTTATTTTCCTTAAAATAAGAAATATTACAGAGTTTAAATGTCAAAAGGAACAAGCACTATGTGACACAAATCCTGGCATTGTCTTAATTTTCTCACAGATTAACAATTTAACGAGCGTTTACATCCCACATAGTTTGCATATAACAATTCTGATGACTCTGCCTCCAATTTATGTTTCATATTTTTCAAGCAAATATTTACTGTGAAACTATTCAACTCTAATTACAGTTCTGACCAGATTTAGCAATTGGAAAGTAACAATTATTACTAAAAAGTCAATGATACATGAAATAATTATGCATATCTTTTAAAGGATGCACTAAATTCATATTTTTTATTATATATTAAGCAGTACATACAAAGAAAGAGCATGCACTGGAAGAATAAAAATATACTATAATTGAGTGCTATTAGTGACATTTCATATTACAATGAAATTATATCTTTATAGTTTAAAGCAATTCAATTAACAGATTATTTAATAGTTCACTAAAACAAGATTGTTTAAACTAAGTATGTACTTGTAAAGATGATGCTTAACAACTTAAATAATACACATATTCTTTCAGAATTGGTTGATGAACCAACCATTTGATACGTGCTTCAACTAATAAGCATTTAAACTTAAAACATAAAGTTTGAGTGTTAATAACAAACTTTCATTAAATACATTTTACTCATTGAGCACTTTAGCTTCCAAATTCTTCAATTTTCTAAGATCTAAGAAGCTCGCAATTTTCCATTTTAATAAGATCTGTATAAATGCATTTAATATTCAAAATCTGACTTGTTGTCAGTCCTAATTAAAGTAAACAAAGCCTTGCAATGAATGAATTTAATTACTTCAAAACTAGTATGTCTAACTAAGATGAAAAGCAAACGAGTGCAATCTAATCTCAGCAAAGAATATTTATGATTATAAGCTTTGTCAATAGCAAAGTGCACCAACTGTTCATATATCTGACTTCCAAGAGATACATGAATGCTAATCAGTTCATTAGAGGCTTCTAGGTTGTGATATTTAGCGACAGGATGTAGTAGCTTTCTTGTCCATGGAGTATAATTGTACTCAGAATGAAAAATTGTTTCCAACAAAGCATCATCCTTCCTGTTTCTGATTTCCTGCTGGTTGCTTTTTATGAGCTGCATTCCTTTCAAGAAGTAGACATTATTCAGCTTTTTGTGTCATATAAATACAAGTGTGGATATGTCCTGAGATTCTCTGCTGAGCAGCATTCTACAACCTTTACTCCAAGCTCAGGAATTCATCTTAGCTCCATAAACCTGAGCTTCATAATTAGTGTACTCACAGTGTATTACCAGAAGCTACATGCAAGCAAGATCTTGGATCTTTTCTTAACTGCTTTCTATCTATAGGGAACAATAACAAGTACTTCGATTAACAATACTTAATGATTAAAATAATAAATTGTCACGTGAACATTTCTAACATGATAAAATGATTAAGGGGAAAAAAGCTAATGATGAAACTGATGTAATTCTGCAATAATACATTTATTTTAAGCATACTTTGTCAAATAAGAAGGAAACACACAAATATATTTTTGATGGATACAGACTTCATCTTTAGTTTTTTTTTTTTTTTCAAAAAAGCCTTACCCAGTACAGTGATAAAGGCACCTTCCCTAATGAAAGAAGAAACTGAAAGGATAGGGAAGATACAAAAGGAAACAAACACATTAGCCTGAAGTGATTGTTGCTCCAGTGCAATTTTATGATATTTCCCGACAGAGAAGAAAGCTAAAATTGAACTAATTCACAATTAAGCTGAAAGCATATACAATAAAATCTATGACAAGGCAAATATTAATTTTGTGACTCACTAAATCACAGGAGAGAAGAGTTAGAAAGAGAAAAAGTAGTTATTTTACGTCAAGAACCTCAGTTCAAAACATTAGGAGTGTCTATTTGTAAGAGCTCATATAAAATTCAGAAGTCCATATGGGATTTTAATAATACATTGTAGTAATATTTCATTACAACACAAAGGATATCAGTCCCTAATTTCACAGAATGGCTTGCAAAGTAACTCAACATTAGTTTCAGGAAATAAAAAAGTTTATTACTTCAGTTACTTATTAGAGACTAAGCTCCAAAGTTAGTGACAAAGATAATTGAATACAAAGGAAACACTAAACAGGACACAAGCCTCATGCTATTAATTTTACATGTATACATATTTGTCAATTTTATTTTGGGTGAGGAAAATATCTACACAAGTAGTGATTGTCATAAACTCCATTTTGATTTCGGAACAAAGTGGTATTTCTAAGGGAAATATTAAATTTTGTGGAGTACGAGACAATTTCTAATATACACCGACTCTGAAATTAAGCTGACTAGACACACCAGTTTAGAAGGTCTGTGTCTGCTCCCTTAAACATTTTAAAGGCATCTAAAGCATATCATGACTTGATGTTCACACTTCCTCAAACAGAGCTTTAATATCCTTTCCATTTATCATGAACATCAGAAGAACATAAGGCATATGGAAGGGGAAAGATGAGAGAACATAACTATTATTCAAGTTGATAAAAAGGAAAAAAGAATAGAAATCAACAGAAACACATTTGTGTATTATTCATGAAAGATAAACACTGAAAAATTTCTCTGCAAGATGGCAAAAGTTAAACTTTCTACAATTTGGCACTACAGAATGAACTCTGGTTATGCAAATACACCTAAAACGTTAAATAAATTGTAATTCTAGTTGACTGGTGACTTAACTTATTGAGATATCAAAAGGATATGGACATCTTTGTCACAAACTTGTCATGCAAGTCCTCAGGAGGGGGAAAGGTTTCCAAATCCTTCTCAAGCTGGTGAAGCTGCCTTCCCATCTGCTTCAAATTCTTTTCCAGCGTTTCTACAGAGACTAAAAGAGAGTATATTAAATGCCTTGAAAGGACAAAATTATAATATATAAAAGGTAAGACACTCTAGAAACAAAACATTTGTGAAAAACCCCATAATAATAATGCAAGAAAAGTCTAAAATTTTAATTTTAACGTGAGAAATTATAAAAAAAGAAAGATGAATTTCACTGTTTTAACTTTCAATTTTTAAATCCGGTTATAAAGGAAATTCAGTAAGAGACTCTTTCAAACAAACATGAAATTTAAGAAATGCAAACACACACAAACCACATTTAAGAAATAAGTTTTTTAAAAATTATAGTTCTTGACCACTATGTTACAAAATAACCAGTCTATTAAGACAGAGGCAAAGATAAAGTATGTTTTTAAAATTAAACCTATTCAAACATAATTTTAATATTTTTCAGAATAATTTTTTTTTTAAAAGAGACAGGGTCTCACTCTGTCACCCATGCTGGAGTGCTCCAGGACTGGATCACAGCTCACTGCAACCTTGAACTCTTGGGCTCAAGTGATCTTCCTGCCTCAGCCTCAGTCCCAAGTAGCTGGGACTACAGGCTCATACCCCAATGCCCAGCAAATTTTTTTTTTTGTAGAGACAGGGTTTCACTCTGTTACTCCAGCTTGAACTCCTGGCCTCAAGAAAACCTCCCGCCTCTGTCTCCCAAAAGTGTTGGCAAAATCATCTTTTGAGAGGAAACAATACGTAGCTGGGAAAGATGAGGGAAAGTGCTCTCTATAGTCCAAGCCAATCTATGACATGGGGATAAAATGTATCAGAGGCTAATTACAATGACAAATGTTAAGCTTTCTTTACTGATACTCTGAGCACAATCTATATTTATTATACAATAATTAATATTCTTCTTTGACTCTAAGTTGCTTTCAGTGCACATGAGGAACAAGTGGTAAACCAGGGCACTATGGAACTATCACAATGTACTGCACGCCCAGCAGGATACATGTGACGAACTATTTCTAAAAAACTTTCGATAGTCAATTTTACATGACACTAGAAAAAAAGCTTAATACAAAAAGAAGATACGGTGGCCTAAACCATCTTCTTGGATATTTGCTTTAGGTACAGGTATATTTTGGTTAAAAAAAAAAAAAAATCTGTTACTTCTGATCAATGCGAACTATATCAAATGATGTATAAAAATGAATATAGTAATTCTAGGTAATCTGCTATTGTCAGGATTTGAATTAATCCTGAAAAATAGATTCAAATTTCATCTATAAGGATGGGAATATCCTTGGAAGCAATCTAAATGCCCCAAAAAATGGGACTGAGTTAATAAACAAATTACAGTTTTTCACCTTGGTTCAAAAGAATGAAATAGTAAGGGGACATGAAAAATAACGTTGTATAAGAACACGGAATATATTTTTTTTGTACCTAGATGAACGCAAAGTAACGTTTGCCATTCTGACATTAACGGCTTTTAATAAAACCTGAACATATTACAAAAAAATCAGCTATCTAATCCTCAGCACAATGTTTAATGGATCCAATGACAGAACTCTTCCAAGAACTACGTAAGAGCTGTTTGTGCCTAAAGAGTGATGATACTTTAACCTTTGACTCCCACTGTGGTGAAGCCATTCTGATGTTATACTCATGCATATTTTCTCAGAAGTTTTTACTTCTCATGCATTCCTTTTCTTTGATTCTTAAAACTGAGACAATGACTCAGATAACAGTATTTATGAAATGTTCGCATCATGGTAGCATTTAGTATATTAATTCATTTCACTTGTGTCCCCAATATCTTGCTGTACCCTGCTCATAGTGGTAACACATATATCCTACGTTATGCTCTTTCATTTTTATGTCTGCTTGTCAATCATCTACAACCTAGACGCCTGTTTGATTAGGCCTACGGTGTTTCATTTACTCTTCTCATTTCCGCTTTTTTTTTTTTTTGCCTCTTTTAAAGTTCTCCATCTGCATTACAGAAGAGATTCCTCTTGCTCTCCTAGTCTATTTGATCTCTTCTCTAATGTCTCATTAGTATTTGCTCTATCATTTTTCTAGAAATCTTACAGGTGGTTCTGTCACTTTTACACTTCCTAAAACTTTGAAACTTCTGATTAAATAAAGGTGCTTAAACACATAAAATCCTTTTATTAAGTAAATACATGCTCATTGACATTTATAATCCATACCTCCAGTTTGTGCTATAGGTTCAAAAAAGAAATTAGTGTGTCAGTAGTATGATAGTAGTAATTGTAATAGCAGTAATTGTAATAGCTGTAGTGATAAAAATAATAGTAAAGATAGCACCTAAAATTTGCTGAATGTTAAACTATGTCAAGTACTGTCTTAAGTGTTTTCCATTAATTAACTCATTTAATCCTTACAAGAACATCATGAAGTAGGTATTATTATTATCCTTGGTTTACAGTTGAGGAGACTGGAACTGAGTGGGTAAATAAAAAGGTCAAACAACTAAAAAGTAGTGAAGTCAGAATTTGAACTCGGGCAGTTTCATTCCAGACCTTATTTTTAACCATTTTGCTATACATAAATTATTAATTATAGAAATTACCATTTTATTTTTATAGTCCCTGCCTGCCTGTAATATTTAAATAAACGGATATAGTTTTCACATAATAACTGGTTTCTTGTACATTCTTGCCTATTGGATCACAGTGACTTAACCCAGGGCAAACAGACCCAAGCATTCTAGATGGGTGGATGAATGGACAGTCAGATATACAGATGCTACTATCTTTTTTAAATGAACATTTAAGGTGGTATCCGGCAATTGAACAAAACCACATACTTAATATTGTCTTAGTTTGCTTAACCAACTTTATTATGCACACACATCAAATTAGTAAAAGATCCAGGGAACGGACAAATGTAAGTCTAAGGGACTCCCATACGCCAAAACCACAAGGCCAATGTTGGGATGGAACATACATTGTTTGTTTTTTTCTGATACCAAATACTTTGTCCAACACCAACTGGATGTCCTACAATTCAATTCAATTTTGACACTAACTACCTGGACTTAGTACAGACTCCATAATTTAAGGACAAAGTCCTTCAATTCTGATACTAATTACTCAGAGTTAGTGTCAGACTCTACAGGTATGTGGGCTCAGTCTTTCAAGACTGCTCTAATTTCAGATGCCAGCTGCAAGTCCAGGGGGCCACCCATACTTCTGACTCACTGGCTATATTAATCAATTTTGGGATTCCCATAATCCCCTCCTTTAAGTTCCACCATTTACTAGAATGACTCACAGAACTCAGGAAAGCGCTATACTCACGATTATCCTTTTATTACAGGGGATATAACTCAGTAACAGCTGAATGGAGATGTATAGGGCAAGCAATGAAGGAAGGAAGTAGCACAGAGCTGCAACACCCTTTCTGGGCACACCACCCTCTCAGCACATCCATGTGCTCACCAATCCAGAAGCCCCCTTATCCTCATTGTTTCAGAGTCTTTACTGAAGCTTTATTACAGAGGCCCGATTGATTAAATCACTGGCCATTCATGGTGGAACTCAATCTCCAGCCCTTCTCCTTCCCCAGAGGTCAGGGGGTGGGCTGATAGAGCTGCCTAACAGCCAGCGCTATCCTCAGAGGAGGCCAGCCACTTGTAGACCATCCCAGTCAGTGACTGCTTCTCAGTTAGGTGAAGGGGGGGCTTACTCCCCTGGATTAAAGGATTCAGCTTTTTTTCAATTCTTTGATTGCCAGTGTGTCAGGAACTACTTCCTCTGTGATCTGAAACAACTTCTCTTAGGCTCAATGTCCACATCAGGAAAATGGGAAGAATCTCACCTCATATTTTTATGTCACGGATATTTCATAAGAGATCATATGCTGTAATACAGGATGAAGAATTTTTTAAAAAAGAGTATGTTATTCTTATTCTTAGAACTGAATAAGAAATGAAATGCTTAAAGATTGAAATAAGTGACATTAGAATTAAATGAAAAGTGAAGAAAGTCATCTTCATCTTCATCATCGTTACCATCATCACCAGGTCAGGAAGAGTATCGTGGAAGTCAGCCTAAGAAGAGCAGTTGCTATTTTCAAGAGTAAAATATTAGGAACATTTGGGCATATTCAAACACTTACAATCAACATCGCAAAGAGTAAGCAAGCTATCTTAAAAAATGGTTCATGCGGCCACTCTACAGATGGAAATCCCACTAAGCCATTTCTTATGCTTCGTCTGCAGTCTCTGATTACATTACTTGTACATTACAGTTAAGTGGATTTAAATGTAATTGACCAACCTCTCGCTGTTGGTTTTTAAATAAGGACTAAAGCACACTTGCAAGAGAGAAAAGAGTGTGCAAATTCTAGGCTAATAAAATACAAGTTAATGTTCTGAGCCATCTGATGGGCAAAACTAAATTAAAGAACATTTTAACAATTCCCTTGGTGTTTTCTTTTTCAGTAATTATTCTATTTCTATAGACAGTTCCTTGATGTATCTTCAAACATAATTTTAGCCACACATTTCACAAGTGTCAAGTTCTTTGCAGTTAGTAACAATATTTTTTGTATTAGAAATTTCAACTATATCAGGGAGTTTTAAATTGTACACTTTCAAAGAAGTGTTAATTTACTGATGTCTCCGTATGTGACCTGTGCGTAAATTTTATCTTTCAGCTTTGTCATATTTCTTGACCAAGAAATTACTCGTATTTTTTATTCCCTTTCATTACTTAGAAGAAAAGTAACAAAACAGAGCCATCATCAAACAGAGTTGACTAGACTGTTTTGAGGCAATTTTGACTATTGTGTTTTACTCAGTTAATATTCAACCAGATGGGATATCTCTCAGTCACCTCAGACATCATGTGTGTCTGCCTCCAATCAGGTCTTCATCTATAATCTCCACACCTCAGTGGGCAGAAGGACCATGAGTTCTGCTTCCTGTGCTAGAAACCTGTTGGTCTTGACCCTTCGTTCTCTTGCAATCCTCAGATCCCAACAATCATGACACCCCAGTCATTTTACTTGACAAACAGTACTTGATTCCTTCCTCTCTTAACACTATTCAAGTAATCATAAGCTTATCTCACTCTGATCTCTGGTCTTCTATTATTTTTCTCCAATGTTTTCTCCACCCTGAACATTTGGGCTTCCAGACAATCAGTAATTTAAAGATGTCCCTTCCCTGTTTAAAGCGAGCCAGTAAACTGCGTATATAACATCTGAGCTGTTAAACAAGGCTCCACCTACAACCTGGGGAGCTCTACCTCATAGTCTGCCAAACATCACTCTCAAAACAACATACTGCTTGCAGTTTACCACTTCCTCATCCATTCTGTACCTGATCCTGGAAATAACGTGTCTCTCTGCCTTGCCCACTCTACCTCTGGGTCACACCTATTCACACTTTATAACCCGTCAAAAACTCCAGCAAGTCCCCTAGCGAGGTACCCTTTCTACCCATCATAACTGGTAATTATCTCTATCTTTTCAATTACTACACTCCATTACATTTATCTTTTTACAAGTCCTTCCACATGGCTGGGAATTCCTTAAGGAAAGATACCATTCATCTTTGTATCTTTAGTTATATAACATATTGCAGCTGCTTAAATGTTTGTTGAAGGAACGGATTTTGGATTTAACTTTAACCTCTTGAGATAAGAGCATTAAAAACAAAATGAGAAAATACAAGAGATTAAATATCTAGGACATTAAAATCTAAGACACAGAGTTTTCTCCAAGTGTCTTGTTATTATGATAATTATACACCAGAGGTGTTAAAGAAGCTTTAGAATACTAGTTAAAATCACAACTATAAATATTTAAGCTAAAACAATCTTAAATATAGGCTTTTTGTAACATGATGGCCTTTATGATCTACTATATTATGATTCCAAGTAAGAAAGGAGAGGTTACATATATTTAAGTAATCTTTGTAATTAAAAAAATAATCCTCTGTGAATATCTCCTGGAGATGTTGGTCATTTAAGCTTAATACGAAATGCCACATTCATTCTTACATATCATGATACAATTCAGGGAAACTGATTGCTTTAAAGAAAGCTTAAACAACAATTTATTACCATAGACAATTTAAACATTCAAATTAAATTAACAATCCTATGCTCACAGAAACAACTGTTTAGTGTGGCAAACTATTTTCAGGCTCCCAACAAAATAATTTTTCCTAGATAATTGTAATAATAAAGACATTTCATAAAGTCATAACAATATTTTATAAATGTAAGTTAAAATAATTAGATGAGATGGACAAAAACAGTCAGTAGTATAAAAAATCCTGAATATTAAATAGGTATATAACAAAAGCTAAATTCTTGGATATCACTATAAAATCCATCACTACAATGAAACAACATTGAAAAAATCATAAACTCAAAATAAATTACAGCTTGGTTCATAACGGGCAAAGGTAAATTAAAAGAAGCAATAAATGGCCAGTCAAGTAGCTATAACTTCCCCAACTCAGATTTTCTTTCTTCTCATTGTTCTGATTCTTGATGGGACCCCATGTAATAACACACCACAATTTGCATTGCCTAATTAATTTACTATACCATACGCAAGGAGGGCTTTCTTCTGCTGTTTTTATATCATACTGCAAGATAAATACCTATATTTGCTATGGAACCTGGAAAGAGAAGATGTAGAAGGTAAATGAAGGAAATGACGAGTACAACTAATTAAAGGCCTTCAGTCAGTTCTGGTGAACCATTTTAGCCACTCTGAGGAGAAAGAGGCAGCCTTGCCCTCTACAACTATGAAGAGGGTTTTAAAGGCAAAGCAGCTTTTTAGAAGAGAAAACTGTATTAACGGGAGAAGCTCATCTAAAAGAAATTATGTTTACCTGTAAGAACTTGAGAATTACTTTAGACATGCAAGATGCTCAAGAACATAGTAAATAGTAAATAAAAAGAGGTGCATAACAGAGATGTTTGTAACAATATTCAAAATGTTCCCTCAGTATAATATTTTTGTGTACATATACATACCGGAGGACAATATTACTGCCATGTACTGTGTTCCCGGGTAATTATTAAGCACAGGTTGACCGACTTTTAAATGAGACTAGTGTTCATGGACGGCTACTGGAGACCAGGTCAGCCTCACAAGTGCGGGACTACATAAATTCAGACTTGAAAAATTCCAAATTTTTTCTCAGGTCTAAATCATTCCCCTGAAATCCAAGGGCCAACTGGATATCTTTCCATGATGTTTAGCAGGCATCTTAAACTCACATTTTCAAATTAGAATTTATCTTCTTTGTTGAATCGTTCCTACATCTCAGTAAATGATTGGTTTTACAACTCTTCTCTCTCTCATATCCCACACATCTAATCATAGAGCACATCCTGTTGGTTCTAACTTCAAATACATTCATTTTCTAAATATTTCTCACCACCCTTGCTACTCTTCCTGATCCAAGCCAATATTATCACTCCTCTGGATTATTATTATTATTATTTTTTTTGAGACAGAGTCTCACTCTGTTGCCCTGGCTAGAGTGAGTGCCGTGGCATTAACCTAGCTCACAGCAACCTCAAACTCCTGGGCTCAAGCGATCCTACTGCCTCAGCCTCCTGAGTAGCTGGGACTACAGGTATGCGCCACCACGCCCGGCTAATTTTTTCTATATATTTTTAGTTGTCCAGATAATTTCCATTTTTTTTTTTTTTTTTTAGTAGAGATGGAGTCTCACTCTTGCTCAGGCTGGTGTCAAACTGCTGAGCTCAAACAATCCACCCGCCTCGGCCTCCCAGAGTGCTAGGATTACAGGCGTGAGCCACCGCGCCTGGCCTCCTCTGGATTATTTTAACAACATTCGAGTATTTTCACTGACTCTGCCATTGTTCCTCGACATTTTTTTCTTAACAGCAACCAAAGCAATTCTTTGAAAATTTAAGTCAGATGTCACTCTTCTGCTCAAAACTTTCCAATGGCTCCTCATCTCAGAGCAAAGTCAAATCCTTACAATGGCCAATAATGCCTTATAGGATCTGTTACTTTTCTGACCTTATCTCCTATCATACTCCCCAGCCCCTCTCTGCTCCAGTCTCACTTCCATTCCTGGGACCTCTACACTTGCTGTTCCTTCTGCCTAAAATGTGTTTCTCTCAAACACCATTATAGTGTGGTTCCCCGTACCTCCTTTAGGTTTTTGTTCAAAGATCACCTACTCTAAGGGGCCTTTTCTGACCACTCAATCTAAAACTGCAAAACAAAAAACAATAAAAACATGCCTTGGCATTCCAGAGCTACCTATCTGACACAACATACACTGACTTCCTTCTTTGGTTCAGGTTCTATATCCATCACCTAAAATGATAACAAGACAACAGAGACTTTTGAATTCATGGCTCTATGGTGCCTGGGATAGAAGAGGTACTCCATAAATGAACGCTGAAACAATGAATGGGTGAATCCTATATAAGCCAAATTTGTTGTTTTTTAAATTTTCTTCCTGTCAAGCCCAATCCTTTAATACAAGTGCCCAGTAGCACAGTGCCAGCCAAGCAGCAAGAGTACAATAAACTTCACTGAAAGAGTCCTTTCCTTATAGGGTCAAAGCACCAAAAACTATCAATGAGCACTGGTTCTTTTTTCCATAAAATATGTAGTGTGAAAGACACCTGCTGAGATAACATGGTGATAGACATATTTATATGGCAAAAGAGTCTCACCACTGATCAATTTTAAATCTACACTGAAAGATGACCTCTTCTGAGGAGACAGGGGAAGATTACCCAAGATCATAGTGTCCTTAGGTTTTCTTATGAGTCTGAATAAACATTTTTAATGTTTCTACCACTTGTCTCAATTATAAGTTATTAATAGTTCATATAGCAATATGGCATTCCTTAATAATTCTGGGCTAATAAATTTCTTTTTAAATAATATGCAAACACCTCCAAAAAAATAAACTCAGAGTTGTCGAAGAGTTTCTGGAGATCAGTTGTTTTTAAAGGCTGCTTAGTATTAGAGTTTCTTTTTCAAAAGAAATCTTTTGTCAAAGTTAAAAATACGAAATAAAAATAAAGTGTTTCAGGCTAAAGCAGAAGAGGAAAAATAGAATCTTCTTTCCAAATTCCATTCCCTATGCTAGCATGTCCAACTGGTGAAAATGCATTAAGCTGCATACTTATGATCTGTGCAATTTTCTGTATATATATATATATATATATATATATATATATATATATATACTATTCTTTAACTTTTAGAAAAGGACAAGCATTTTTCAGTAACAAACCTACAAAATTCCTGACTGCATATTCTAAAGCTTACCTAAGTTTCAGGTAACACACAACTGGAATCTGTTCAAATAATTTCTGACAATATACATCAAAATTCTATAACAACATATTATTCACATACTCATGTTTAGCTATACCATTTATAACAGGCAGATGTGTGTCAACAAAAATAACAGCAACAAAGCTAGAACAAATGTAGAGACTATTTATACAGTGCTCACTAGGTGCTGTTTAAGCTTTAAAAACACTTATATTAGCTTATTAAGTATGAAATGTACGATTTCCTTAAGTAGTAAGTTTGACAGTTGATATCTCTGAGATTTTACTTTGATACTACTTGTTTTATTTTTATTGTGAAGGCACCTCCTCAGTCTTTCAAATGCACATTTTAGCTTGTGGTTATCTTTCAAATTTTTTTTTTAGAGCAATTTTTGTGAAACCATGGATAAGTCAAAAATTCAGATTATTTTTAAATATGAGTTCCATCATAGAACCAATGCAGGATAAACAGCTCAAAATATCAATGAAGTGTTTGAGAAAGATGTGGCTCATGAATGCACAGTATGTCGATGGTTTGAGAACTTCCGTTCTGGTGATTTTGATCTTGAAAATGAGCCACATGGGCGACCTGAGACCAAGGTGGATAATGATGAGCTGAAAGTTGTAGTGGAAGCAAATCTATATCTACCTATGCAGGAATTAGCAGCAAGCTTTGACATTACTATTTCAACAATATTGGACCACTTGAAACAAATGGGCAAGGTAAAGAAGCTTGATAGATGGGTACCACATGAATTAAACTAGCATCAGAAGAGAAATCGTCTCAAAGCTTGCCTTTCTTTCTTGTCACAAAATAAAGGTAAACCATTTCTATACCATATTGTTATGTGTGATGAAAAATAGATTCTTTTTGACAACTGCAAACATCCAGCACAATGGCTGGATAAAGATGAAGTGCCAAAACACAATCCAAAACCAAATATTCATCAAAAAAAGTTATTGGTATCTGTTTGGTGGTCCAGCTATGGTATTATCCACCGTAGCTTCACGAAACCTGGTCAGTCGATTACAGTGGATGTGTACTACAACCAACCGGATGAAATAATGAGGATGCTTGTGACTAAGCAGTCAAGAATGGTCAACAGAGACAGGACAATCCTCTTGCAAGACAACACTCAACCACATGTTGCACAAACAATGCTACTCTAACTACAGCAGCTGGACTTGGAAACTCTCTGGCATCCACTGTATTCACCAGACCTTGCACCAACTAACACTTCTGTCAGGCCTTGGACGACTTCTAGCAAGGAAAAATATTCAATTCTCAACAAGCTATGTAAAACACCTTTCACAATTTCATTGCCACACACTCTCCGGATTTCTTTGCTGCTGGCATAAACAAGCTACCATTAAGATCGCAAAACTGTCAATAGTTTAGGTGCATACTTTGATTAATTGTACTGTTTCTTGTTTGAGATATAATAAACTAGATTATTGATTGGAAATCGGACATATTACATTTAACGACCTAAAACATTTTAACCTATTTAATCCTTAAAACAAAACTCTGAGTTAAATACTACTATTGTATCCTTCCAGGTAAGAAAACTGAAGCCCAGAGAGATTAAGGAACTTATATAAGATTATACCGCTAGCAAGCTGAGGTTTAAATCCTAGTTATCTAGCTTTAGAGTCTATGGTCTAAAAAACAGTTTCTCCCATAATAATATCATGTTTTTATAATCTAATTGTGATCACATTTATTTTGCCAACTAAAATCATTTATTAGGGTTGTTGTATCATTGCCTGTCAATAAAAATTTTCTTAAATTCAGAGGTATAAATGAATTTCAGTTTTAACTGGATTAGTATTTTCACATGATAACAAAAGAGTATTTCACAAGCTCTTCAATAATAACCCTTAAAAACTGAACCATTTCACAATTTAATGATAAATGCTTTCCAGATATACTTATTAGTGTAATTTCCCATAACTGTTTCCTAAAATTCAAATGGTGCTATCTCCATGTAGTTATGAGAGTGATGACAAGGATGACTGCAGTGGGTTGACTAGTATCCCCTCAAAACTCAGGTCCACTCAGAACCTCAGAATGTGACTGGCTTTTGCACATGGATTTAGTTAAGAATCTTGAGATGAAATTGTTTTGTGACTGAAATCATCCAATGACTGATGTCCGTAGCAGAGGTGAGGGCAATGAGATACACGGAGAAGAAAGTGATGAGAAGTTGAAGACAGAGACTGGAATGATACATCTATAAGCCAAGGAACACTAAGGATTGCTGGCAGCCACTAGAAGCCAGGAGAGCCTTCAGAAGAAACCAAACCTACTAACACCATGACTTCTGGTCTCCTGAAACGTGAGAATAAATTTGTTGTTAAAAGGCACCCAGTGGTAACTGGTTACGGCAGCCCTTGGAAACTAATAAAACTACTCATTTTGCAGCAGCATAAATATAGTCTGGTTTCTGGAGAACAGCTGGCAATTCCACCTGCAGCATCTGACTATCTTCATGCTCCCTCCCTGCCACTGGTTACATGTCAACCTTGCCACCAACGAGATTCATAAGGTTGCCGTAAAGGTGTCTGCCCCATCCACTAGTTAGGATTCTTTGTAGTATACAGATGTGCCAAGGTATCCTTCAGAACGGTCTATTCTGAAATTTTCTTTCATCTACCTTGTTAGTAATTTCCCACTACATGTTGCAAAACTGAGGGGCAGTAAATACTGCTTCACAGCCGGCAGCTTAAGAGAGCGCTAAGACCTTGCTTGTCACTGATGATACTGTCCTGTTACTTGATATTCACTATAGTTCATAGATGACACTGACAGAACTGCTCGAGTAGCTACTTCAAATCAGCAGCAGGCCAAAAATCTGCAAACACTGTAAACCGTTAGTTTCTTGAAAAGATTAATGCTGTATTGATGCCACTTTCAGTCTGTTAACCTCCAAAAAGATACAGAGGTCTTCCTGATGTGGTTTTCTTCTTCATCATCATCTATCAGCCCAAGCAACAGCAGGTTCAGGAAATGTTCCTAGCTCAGTATCTCAAAAAGCAATCTTTAGCTGCAAGTAGTTCCTCCATGCCCTGTGTTTTTCAATGTCAGTCTACAGAATCCTTAATCCTTCCAGTGATTTTGGCCATACTCTCTCTAGTCTGCTCTACTGCTTTCCAAAATAGTTTATATTTGCACTATAAAATGATTACCTTTACAACCTCATATCCAAGTCTCCAATTTAAAGTTTTGATGCCAATTTTATATAGATAATCCCTGGAAATAAACTGGCAGGATTTAAATGTGTGCTCCCTTACCAGTACGCCATGCCTGCAATACACTATAAATATTTTTCATAAATCCTGTAGTTACCTTGGAGTTATGTTTCGCCATACCTTTTTGTGTTAAAAGTGTTAATTTGTTGAATGTAAAATTTTACATATTGTACCACTTTGGTAAGTATATGCAAACCTCCGTGCAAATTATATTTTAAAAATAAATTTACCTTTTATTATATTTGGCTTGGATTAATATTATTTTAGAATTTTTAAATACAACCATTAGATGGCTACAGTCAAATTAGATATTGAGACACGATGACATAGAAGTCATAGGCTAGCTTTCTGGATATAGATTTTAGTCCATGATCTATCTGTAGAACCAGTGCTACACAGTATACATAGTATAGAGATATCAAATGTTTTCATTATTTCCATAGGATAATGAAAAAAAAGTGAAACCATCTACCTATGCCTCCCTTTTAGAAAGGTGTCAACAAAAAATGCAGAGTGTTACTTTCATCAGTTACCTGTTTATATTAAAATTACAACTATCATAGTAGCAAAATAGGGATAAGTGGAAAAGAAATATATATATGGATAGAGTGAATAAAAGAAAAAGACAAAACAAAAACTTAGTACACCACAGCGTAAATAAACGCATTCTAAAACAGAATCTAGGAAATGCCATACATCTAACCCTGAAATTAAATGTGAATTTTCATGAATGTATTTATTTAGAATGCATTAATATATCCTTATATATGTACTAATTTACATTTAATATCTATTCAAAAGAGGGATTGAGGATTACTTATAATAATTTAAAATCATGCAATAATTCACGGTTTGTAGAACCTTTGATATTCCTAAATCGGTAACTAGTGAACATCCAACACAGCAGGTCTACAACTGCTACTTCAACTGATCTGATAAAGTAAAAAAATCATTCAGTATGGGCTACTCTATTCTACAGCCAAAGAACTCTAAGCAAAAAAGAAAAATGTCTTAAGTTAGTATATTATAATAGTTTGCTAGGGCTGCCATCACCAAATACCACAGCCTAAGTGGCTTAAATAACAGAAACTTATTTTCTTATAGTCTAGATCCCAAGATCAAAATGTCAGTGGATTTGGTTTCTTCTGAGGCCTCTTCTTGGCTTGCAGTTGGCCACCTTGTCACTGTGTCCTTATGTGGTCTGTCCTTTGTGCAAGTACATCTCTGAGTGGCTGAGAGTTCAAATTTCCTCTTCTTATGCAGACACAAGGCAGACTGGATTAGGGCCTACCCTAAAGGCTTCATTTTAAGTAATCATCTCTTTAAAGCCCCTATCTCTAAATACATTCAGATTCTGAGATACTGGGAGTTAGGGCTTCAACATATGAATTTATGAGGGACACAACACAGTCCATAATAGTTAGAATACATTTTGTGTTCTTCATTGAGAATTCAATAAAAGCAATATCCCATATGTTTGTCTTCCATAACTAAATTATTTTACCATAAATACTTCCACAACCAACAATGTACCCTATCAATTTACTTCACCATATAGGCAGAAATGTGTAAACTAAAGTGTCTTTTCATAGAACTCTAATATCCTACCATTGATTTGAAACACTAGCTGAATTAATTTATCTCACACAAGTTACGAGGCTCCAACCTACAACCTCTATGATGGAGTGGTTAAAAATAACACAATTTTAGCTTTGTTGTTGACTCTGCTGCAGGGATATAAAGAGCAATTGTATCAATAACTGATACTGAATATTCAAAAGACATATCAAACAACTAAATTTCAATTGGCATTTTCGGAAGGCTATAGTGACAAAGAGGTTAACATGTCTGCTGGTTACAGCAGATGAATTTGAAATTTTCAAACACTATGCAGTTTCCAGGTGGCAGCCACCTGGATATTAAGTGTTCTAAGCACTCACGGTAGGTGAATAAAAGATAAACATTTGGTATTTAGTAAGGCATTTATCATAAAGTGTTGGAAATGCATGAGGAACTGGAAAACAGGAGATGTATTTGAGCAGACAATATTTGGGTCAAATCAAGGAATTGCTAGCTGAAAACGATATAAATAGAGTATTAAAATCAGAAAGAAGTCTATAAAGTGGAGAGGATAAGCAATAATCAGATACAAGTTACAAAAGAATGCTCCGGAAAGCTAAAAGTATAGAAACGGGGAAAAAAAAAGTGGCAAAATTAAAAACGGGCAATCATTGAATCCACACTGATAATACACTGCATATTACGTTGTTCTTTTTCTAGAAGCTAATTCTATTCCTAGCATCCCCAGGGATAATCCTTGGTCTAGAGCAGCAGATCTTAAATGCTGGTATAAGTATTTCTGGGACATCTATGAGTTTATCCTTAAAGACAGAGTGGAATATGCAGAAATTTAGATGAGGTTCCTACCAAGCACCAGCAAAAAGTGCGCAAGAGAGGGTGACATTTACTTTTAAGTTCCTTGATGAAGGAGAAAACTAGAGAACGTTCTACATCACAGCTGCCACTTCCCATAGATTTAACTTTGGCAGAATCCAACATGCAGCTCTGAGTGGAGGTGTTGAAGGCTATAAAGAGACACGACAAACTGAGGGAAAAGAAAAGAGGCCAAGAAGGATTTTCTCAAGTAAATAAAATTTGGGAGGAATAGCTAAGAGTGTGGGCATCAACAGTCCCATTTTATGGCATAATATGATTCTAATACCTGTTTGAGATGCAATGGAAGTGGCAAAATCTGCTGGATATACAAGTGTGGATCTTAGAAGGAAAGTCTGGGGTACTAGGTGTAAGTCATTAATGTAATGTTGGTATTTAAGTCCTTGGGAATTGAAGACATCATTAAGGAGAAGACATAGGAAGAATAAAAGACTCAGTATTAGGCTAATAACAAAAGCAATATATACAGACTGCATGGAGGAAGCAAAGGATATTGAGAGTAAGAGGGAAGAGCCATGTGGGACCAGAAGCCAGATGTGACTGAGGTAGACTGAGTTGCACTAAGACACAGAAATTACACCTCGGACCAACAGCAAGACAAGAGCACAATTTCTGACACAGAGTAATCACTCAACATAGGCTTGTTAAATAAATGTGTGAATAAATGAATTACAGACTAGACTACCATGGCATTTCTAGAATTCAGAGTTGATTAGGGAAGAATGGAAATATATGGTAAAACTACTAGAAATCTAAAAAGTGCTAAGGTGATGCTATAAACTTACCTGAGTTTTATTTTAATATACCACCCCAAACAAACAAAAAGTCAATTTGTCATATATTCTACTCATTAATAAAATAGCATTCCAATTTTATAATGAAACAGGTTATTGAGAAGTAGCCAATAAAACTTTTAAAGATTAGAGTCAATTTTAACTGTTTAGACAAAAGAAAAATGAATTCAACCTCTAGAAGTCCATAAGAGAAAGAAATATTACAATGGTATACAGAAATACGATAATGACCCCAAACATTTTCACTGAAATGCAACAGAAAAGCTGTAAGCCATTAACTCTTAGAAAAGAAGCAGTCCTAATGAAGTAGATTTTTGAAAACTGTCATACAGGTAAGCTCATTAGATGCAATGAAAGTGCCCCCTGCTGATCTAGAAGTACGTAATGACCAGGATTTGTTATGTCTCAAAAACAAAGGTACTTTTTAATTCATGTGATAGCTCACTGAGGAGATTTCAAATCTGGAAATTTTTAACTGACGATATATAAAAACCACTGAAATTCTCCAAAGCAAACGTAGACTTATTTCATCCAAAACACTTACTCCTAAAAAATCTCATTAATAGGGTAATATAATCATAAACAGAAATTCTGCTCCATAATCCACTACATTATAAAAAATATCTCAGTGATGGTGTTTCTATTTTAAATATGAAGTTGGCTGCTCCCTGAGAAACATATTAACGGTATCTGCTGACCCATACACATACGCCAGCCTCCACTGGAACAGATGGAAACCAGAAACCCCCAAGGCCCCAGAATGCTCCGCTGAAACACCAAAAAAGAAAACAAACAGAAGAATCAAATTACCAAGTTACAACTCTGCAAGCCCTTATGAAAGTTAAATATTTTTAAAAAGCAAAATATAATATTTATACAGAATTTTAAGTATAATTAAATGAGTCAACATAGATAAATATTTCAAAAACTGAAGTTATAGTAAAAACTGCTAGAAAATAAATTCTACACTAAAAAATACATCTAAAGCAAAGTATGTTCCAGCTTACTGTTCAGTTTTAGAAGTGTTCAGTTTTAGAACTAGTATGAAAAATAGTGAACTGATCAGATATGCAAACTGTCATTATCCAAAAATACTTGCACTGCTTTAATTCTTGTTAAAGTCCTAATGTTGATATAATCTATGACTCAACCATCTTTTCCCCAGAAAAAGAACATCCTCTGTATTTCAAGGCAATTTTTACCACTTTTTTATCCACTACTCTGTTACTTATCAAACTTAACATCCACCAAGAACACCCATTTTCAATTTTGTTTTCATCATATTTGCTCAAATATTCCAAAATTGTAGAATTCTCATTTTAGAAAAGTTGATTTCCCTCAGTTAATGAACCAATCAGTTAAAAGCTATTTTGGATATCACCAAGTTGAATGTTTTTACCACATTCATTTCAATGCTCTTTTGACCTATCTCACATGGTTTAAAACAAGAAAATTATTTCAATAATTTCAATTATTTCCTTTCTTAAATTCCATTAAAACATCTCTATAAATATAGGTAGTTTCGTCTTATATCAAGCACATTTTAAAGTAGCACAGGGGCAAAGTAAGTAATTCATTATCATTAGAACATTAGGATTTAGTAGTGAAAAATAAAATAAAAAGCTTATTTTTAGTCTTATTAATAAAAAATCCAGACTAATTATTTCCATAAAAAATTCAGACTAATTATTTACAACTTTTTCCCCAAAAAGCTGTATGAAATATATACTTCAAAGAACCATACATCTCAGGACAGTTTCAAAAAACATCTCATCCAATCACACTCCTCTTTGCTAATCAAGTGCTACAATCCCCATTTTACAGAACAATTTAAAGGGAGCAGGAAACAATAAAAGTGATTTTTTTCCAAGAAGGAATATTCACTCTTATAAGAAAAAAAGTCCTATTTTAAGTTGACAAATTCCAATATTAAAAAGGAAATAAAGACATTACAAAAATAAGATGAAAATACTAATGAGTAGTGGTCAATACAAAAAGAATACAGATAACTCCACCATTCCAAATGAGTTGTTTTCCAAAATGTATTTATAAATTGATTGTTTGGAACCAGTAAAGTGGTTTCCATAGAATCAATGCGAAATGAAAACTGGATTCTTAAGGTGGTCAAAAAATTGTATTTAAATCATATTATAACCAAGTATTAATAATAGGTCCTATCATTTCTATGATCCTTTACAACTTGAGCTGAGGTCACAGTATGGACTAGAACCAGGTTAGAAATTTGGGCTTAAGAAGGGGTGAATCAAAACTCTGGCAGTTTGGTATCTACTAGGACAAAGAAGAGAGCTCCACCTACAAGATGGGCAGAGACAGATTTGCAAATGGGGCAAAAGGGGGACATTGACTGCCTTCTCCATCCGTGTTCCTGTAGCCAGAGACATGACCTGACATCCTGATGACTATTCTCAGTGCCCTTTTGTGACTGGCCAAGGCACAATGGAACCTAAAGTATGGGTGGATGGAGTTCAGTGGATTGTTTGTGGGGTCACTGAAGTCATAACTTACCAGGAAGTTGTAGTAGCCTTAGCCCAGGTGATAGGTAAGTGTACCCTGTGGGTGCCTGAGATAAAAGTACATTATACTTCCTTTTGTTGGGTGCATGTGTTCGTCTGTATGAAATATTGAGTCTTTGGCTCAGGTATATAATAGTCAGTCAGTGCTTGTGAATGACACTGAATCAAGGGAGCATCACCCCGGCCATAGTGGAGGAGGTTTAGGAGCAGAGGGTGGGGCCAGGAGGCACCCACAGGTTTAAACTACAGAAAAAGTGTTTTCAAATATAAGGCCTCATTATCTAACCAAACAAATCAAACTTGCAGCTCCAGTCATGAGAACTCATAAAATAAATACCCTATAACTTTATCTTTATTTTTAAAATGAAATATTCAATATGAAAACACTATGACAAAGTGGAAAGGATGTACAAATTCAATGCATTATTATTTTCTGTCTTTTAGAACTGAATAAAAGCACAAACCTTTACTAGCTTTGTCTAAATGTCCCAAATCATCCACAAAATTCAGGATATCAGGGTATTTTTCTTCACATATTTCTACCAGGAAATGAAGTAATGTTGTTTTCTGATCTGCTGATTTTGTGTCCTTTAGCTAAATAGAACGAGAGGGAGAGAAAACACAAAGTCAAAAGTATGTCGATAATCTGCCCACTTACATAATGTTAATACTGTATTTTGTAGATAAGAAATAAAAGAGTTATAAATTAATTTCATTTTTGAAAGACAAATATTTAAGTACTTGAAAAGGTACTTTATACTTCTTGTTTGGTCAAAATCATTAACACTTGTAAAAAAGGAATAAATTTAATCCAATCTAGTATGCAATGTTTTACGGGGAAATATATGACGAAATGCCTAGAAAAACAGAATAAACTGAAAGTCTATGTAACAGTAGATTTAAAACAACCCTGGGCGTTCTTCCATCTACCATTTTGCACATATTCGTAGAATGCCTGTTAGACATTGTAGTAATTGGAGATACAACAACAAATAAAACAGTCTTTCTTCAAGAAGCTGCACAGTAAAAACAAACAAAAAACCAGAAATGAAAATATTCATTTGCCCTAGTGTGAAAAATAGTGTACTAAAAATAATCACAAGGTACATCTAGGAGGATGTGACATTGGAACTGAACCTTTGAAGACAGAAAAGTTGTACGGGGTTAGGGCAGGGAAGGAGAAAATTGGAAAGTGCAGAACGACAGGCACGTGCAGCAGCACATGAAAAGGGCTGCGGATGCGGAAGGATATGGCACATCTGAGGGGGCCGAGTGACTCCGAAACAAAAGTGTGTGTGTGTTAGGGAAGGCAAGTAGCGACAGTGTAAAGACAGAAATCTGAAGACACCAGAAAATAAAAAGAAAGGTTGATGACATGCAATGGAAATAGGATTTTGATTCTGAAGCAATGAATGTTTTTAAGCTGGATGAGAGATGACCAGATCTACATATTAGAAAGCTCCCTCTAGTGCAGCGTGGATAAAAGATTAGAACAAGGGTAATAACAGCAGCATGAAGAGTAATTTAAAAAGCTATGGCAATAATCCAGGCAGGGAAAGAGGGCAGCCTACACTGAGGTTGTAGCTTGGGAATGGAGATAATGGAATAGAATGGGACTGGAAATCCAGGTGATGCTGTTCATTTCCACAAGTCTGAAAGGATGAGAAACAGATTTGGGTGGTGTGAGCAAAGACGATAGCTGTTTCAATTCTGGACAAGGTAAGTCTGAAGCACTATGTAATATCCAGGTGGAAATATCCTGAAAAAAATGTAGATTTGCTTACCTAGGTACAGAACAGTGCTTTCATTATTTTTTCATTATTGTCTTCTAAGGAACTATTCAGGCATTTTTATTCCTAATTGCACCTATGAAATTTTAAAAGCAAGGGGGTACTGCATTTATGTTTATGTACCGTATGCATATCTATGCTCTACACCTAAAAAACAGTGAGATAAGTAAGACATTTTTACTCCCCAATGACCAAATTGTTATCCCTTTAGGATGACGTTGCCCGTGTTGAGAATACATGGGTTAGACCTTAGAGGAATACACTGATTTAGCAGCACCAATTTGTGAGCTCTTCACTCCCAAAGCTAATTAGTTGAACAAATGAATCCAAACAGGTAGTAGAAAGAAAAAAGAATGCAGGCTTGAGAAGATGACTAGGGTTGACTAATCCTAATCTGAAATGGCCGAAGAATGTAATCAGAGGGAGAGGCAGTCAAGCTAAAACCTCAGCAAAGACAGGAATTAGCATGGGTTTTATGTAGTGATTGGGGGTAGGGAGTATTGGGCAGGGGGAAGTGGTATGAACACAGGACTGACAGATAATCTGGTAGCATTCTCTACCATTAAGTAATCACTCAGAGCAGATACACATATAAAGGGTTAAAAAAAAAAAATCACTGTTCTCTACCAGAATTTAATTTAGAGCTGGAAATTCATGGCGTACTTAATGGGACACAGCCCTATGTACTTGCTTCCTTTCCAAGAATTTCCCACTTTAAAATAAGCTCCCAAATAAACAAATAAATAACTTGCCATAACTAATATTTTTAAAAAATTCTATATCGCTAAATATATATCACTATTAAATAAATACCAAATAACTGCTAATATCCAATAGAGAAAGACTGAGAGATTTCTGTGCCATTACACATATTAACATACTCACTACTTATTGATGCAAAAACTATCCTGGAAACCTTGGAAACATGGAGCAACCCACCCAGACAGCCTCACTTTTACATGATTACATGTGTAATAGGTTCAAATGATATACCAACCTACTCAACATGTGACTCAAAGAATGGTTCCTGGCACTTTAAAAACAGACTGAATATGAACACTTAGTCCAGTGTTTGGTACTTTGTTTGAAAGGAATTCCACGACATCCAGCTGAGTATTTTTAGAATGCACACTTCAAAAATATGACTTCATTACTAGCTAGACAAATTGCCACTAACATGTTTGGATGACCTGGTAATGTTAAAATATGTCTTTAATCTAGTTAATAGCCTGAGGAAAGTTACTAGACCTTAGTTTTCACACAGGTAAAATAAGAAAATGGAATTGAACATAGAAAAGGAATTCTAAATTCACTTTTTACTCCAAAAATATTTAAATATACATTATAGTAGACCTAAGTGTTAGTAGACATAGTGAAGTCTAACTAAAAAAAAACTAGAATAAAACTGAAGAAACCTAGTTATAATCACAGTTCAGAGTTATTTTTGTGTGCTTGGGTCAGTTAGAATCATTCTATGGGTTTGTTTTTACATATAAACCTATGAATGTCAATCCGATTTGTAAAAGTCTCCTTATAGTCTGTAATTTGATTCATACTATCATCTTAAATAGGTAAGGCCAGAGTGAAAGCAGCAGACTGTCACAAATATAATAAAATAGTTTTTGTCTTGTACAACAACCAAGAGTTACCATAAAAGTTGTCTTCTCTTTTGTTAAAAAGAATCCTAGTAGCAAAGATCCTTTATTCTCCTCTCTCCCTACGGCAATCACCACTTGGGGAGTACTTTTCCTACAGTGGACTCTCTGAATGTGACCAGTCTACACCCTTCTTACTATGCTCCTTTCATGAAAAACTAGATAAATGGCCTGTGTGAAATGTTGACTAAGATAAGCACCATCTAACTCTATAATTTTTAAAGCCTGGAAAGAGTTTTCCAGTAGTATTTGTTATGTAGCTAAACAGCCCACAACTGCTAGGATTAATGATATCGAGAAATCTCTATAATGGATCTTGATCTTTCTCATGAGTAGTAAGAATTCAGAATTAGAACCCTGGAACACAATATAGTTTGTAGCATATACCAGTTTAATAAACGTTAAGTACTCAGATCAAACACAGATTCAAGTTATTTGGAGACAATTATAAAGCTAAACACTAATTTAGGGAGGAATGTGCTATCCTGGTATGTCTTGCTGAAAACATCAACTGATTAGCAAGTGGCATAGTGGTAACTGTCTAATATTAAAAAGTATACTCATTGAATAGTAAATGGAAGCACAATTCTCCCATTGATCGAAAGTCTGCACTTAACAATGGCAAGACTAAATAAAAAAAATCAAAATTCCAGATAAATAAATTTGAGACTAAGCCTAATAAATGATAAGCAGTTCAGATAAGAAACATTTTATTGATAATGCATGGTGTCTAATTTATAAACTACTATTCAGCTTTAAACTCCAGGGCAAAGATTCTTCATTCATGTTCTAATATTCTCAGATAAAATTTCACAATGCTGCCAAGGTATTTCTCCTGCCTCAACTACTCTATTCTCTCTCTCACTGTTCCATATTACTTAAAATAAATAAAAAAAATAAATAAGCCTTCTAAAAGCATGAAAGCACAAAATGTGTCTTTATCTATTTTCTCAATATCTTTTCATTTCTTTAATAAACATTAACTAAAAAAGGCACATTCAATTTCTACTCATATCATAATCAGTGACTAGCCTAGAACAAATAAACCCTGGAAAATAATTTTGTTGAAAATGAAGAACTTAATCACATTTTGTAATATTAAATCTTCAAAAGAAAATGAAACTAAAATATTTGCTATAAAAACTTGTTCAGGTTAAGAAATATGCTTTATTTAAATTTTAACAGACATTGTTTGACAGGATTCTTTTTGTATTATTGTCAAGAGATTTATCTTACTGATGAGTAATCATCATTGTTAAATAGAATTTATTTATGTATTGTTCCTTTAAGGTACATTTAATGCGGCATAAATGTCAAATAAACAAAAAGATGGATGGAGTTTCTCCAACCACTCTGTTCATTCCAGACGAAATAATGTTAAAAGCAGATCCTGTAATAAATCATGGCCTAGTTGTCAGTCTGGAGTAATACTCCCGTGTAGCTACGATGCAAGGTTTTGGAATATTTTTAAGGTATTCAGTCAGCAACCAAACTTGGATGACATTTAAAGAATATTCCATTGTCTTAGTCGCCTGAAGAAAATTCTTAAAATAAAAATTAAGTATCTTCTTGGTGCAATTCAGAATCCAAAAAACTATAACCCCTTACTTTTTAAATAATGAAACTTACATATCTTAAGAACATTGTCAAATTAGTAACTCTCCTCCCCACTATTGTGGTGCTTTAATTTAAGCAGGTATCAAAACAGCACTGACGCTTTAGATGTTGCAGACATTGGTGAACACCAGAAACATGACAACATTCTGAGAATCTTGTAATGACCCATGAAGATTCTACCTCAACTTGTGAATAATACTAATGCTGAGGGTGACAGCAGCAATTCTTGTTTGGCACTTACTATGAGACATAGACTAGCCAAATAATAAAACACGTTAAGTGCTTAAAACATCTAACATCCCTAAAAGGAAGAGACTAGTATTACATCCATTATGAGAAGAAAACAAAAGGCTGAGCTCAGTAGCGTCCCTATAGTCTCAGGTACTGGGTACTGGGGAGGCTGAGGTGGAAGGATCCCTTGAGCCTAGGAGCTGAAGGCCAGCCTGAGCAACAAAGTGAGACCCTGTCTTAAAAAAAAAAAAAAAGAAAGACAATAGAGATTTAGGCAGATCATACAGCCTGGATCACATAGGTGCTATCTGGTAGAACCAAGATTTAAACCCATGTCTATGTGAATACAAAGCCCTTAACCAGTATAAAATATAAGCCCTCTACAAAAACCTTTATTTAATCTAGTTTATGATAACTCACCAAAAGAAACAAAATTCTCAAAAATACAGTGGAAAAAACTGGTTGTAAGACAACAAAAGAACACTAATACAATTTAAAATACTAAAGCCCTATAACCTACTAATTCTAGCCTGGAAAGCCTCTGAAAAACAGGCACCCTCTCCCCTAAGGTCACTTCTAGTTTTAAGAGTATGACATTCTTTCTATTGCTTTATCTATAAAACAAGCAAAATGCCATCTGAATCATATCAAACAACAAATCTTTATGTATTTCTGATAGATTATTTCTGACAAAATATACCAATATGGTTGAAGGGAAAAATATCTAT
>RJWJ010001567.1:0-126326 GCA_004363605.1 Indri indri | reverse complement strand
GTCTCTACCAAAAATAGAAAGAAATTAATTGGACAGCTAAAAATATATATAGAAAAAATTAGCCGGGCATAGTGGCGCATGCCTGTAGTCCCAGCTACTCGGGAGGCTGAGACAGTAGGATTGCTCGAGCCCAGGAGTTTGAGGTTGCTGTGAGCTAGGCTGACGCCATGGCACTCGCCCCAGGCAAGAGAGTGAGACTCTGTCTCAAAAAAAAAAAAAAAAAAAAATCAAACGTTTCATATTTAATGACCTAGCATAATTTGATATATACAATGGACACTTTCTAAATTTATGTAAAGTATGCTTATATAAAACTTTGCTCTATTAATTTGTAACATACAGTCTACATAAAATAGCATTTTCCTCTGTGAAGGCACCTTTGAAATCAGTCTCTTAAACCTCCTTTGCAACCAGACTATGATTCCTTCCCCCAGTTCTTTCCTATTTAAAAATTGAAGAGCTACCGCCATGTGGTAGGAGATTAGCAATAGACAAGGAAGGGAGGGGGGAAGTGAGAAACATTTCACAGGAAGAATTGATAGGTCTTGGCAACTGCTTAAATGTGGCAGGACCAAGGAACAGGATGAATGAGGGAGGACTCAAAGCTAAGGCCTACATTGCTGGAAGTTTCAGGAGAGAGAATGAGAAGCATGCAGAAGGAGAGGCCATTGGCTGTCAGGAATGGATACTTGGGAAATTGTCCACATGAGGTGGATCGCTTCCAGGGTGACCTCATCGTGTTGCAACTTGGTTTGGAGATACAAAGATCCATAAGATACTTTTGAGATCTCACAGTTTATCCATTTTACAAACAGTTATTGAGTGTCTACTACTAACCAGGCTTTGTGAAAACAAAAACTAATACAATATGGTTAAGTCCCAGTCCTCATGGCGTTTGCTTAAAAAGAAAGATAAAGTAACAATGGCAAAGCAATATGTGACATAGATGTCCTGAGGAAATATTGGGACAAAGTGGAGAGCTAGAGGGATGTCTGGAAGTCTTCACAGTGGAGAGGACCTGTCTGAGTGCTAAGTAAACAAGTGTATCCCAAACGGGGGAGAAAGCATGTAACAGAGGTGTTACCACACCTAGGACATTCTGCTATTATGTGCTGTGGCTGCATTGGGGAAGGGGTGTGCGTGATTGAGTGAATAAAGCCCAAACTGTAAGCTGTAATTTACTTGCACAATTTACTTACCCTCTTGGAGCTTCCCTTTGCTTCTTGGTAAAATGGGAATTATCTCGTAGGATTATTATGAGGATTAAATAAGATAATGACTTAAAGATGTGCTTAACACAATGCCAAGCACAATAAGTGCTCAATAAATGTTAGCTCTTCTTGTTATCCAGTAGGTCACATGCCAGGATTAGTCTGGCATTTTACAAAGACTGCAGTTGTGTGCATTAGATTGTATGAGACAGGAAGTCCAGCTGGGAGCAAATTGCAATAGTCTGGCCCAGAGATGACAGAGCCCAGAGTGGACAGTGGTGGTGGGTAACTCTGGAGGAAGACTGGAGCATAAATCTTCAGTTAGTCCAATGGAATTTCTTTTAAAAAGAAGAAAAACTCTTAAATTAAGCTGGAATAGAAAACTGCAAATTCAAATTCTGTAAAACAGTAACAAACTATTAGTAGTCTGGGAAAATGTTTAAAGAGTTTAAGAAATTAACTCTGAAGATGTTGGCATTTCTCTTCATTCTGGAGGGTGAGGTGTTCTCTCAATGCAGTATGTCTTACACTTTTTCATCAGATTCCACCATGCCATGGCTGTTTTTCAGGGAGGCTGGACATTTAATCACATGTAACAAGTGTTCACTATGTACAAAGCATTGGTAAAAGTGTCATAATCTTAGGAACAAGGTCCAAAGTTGTCCTAAAAGGCTGCTCTTGTGCTAAAGAACCCTGGAGGAAAAAACCCAAATGATGTATAACTTTTAAAAATGTAAAGGTGTAAAAGCATCTGAATCTACAAACAACTCTGAAAATTCGACCACTGATTCTTTTTAAAATGGTATAATATCCAAAACAAAACCAAATAAAAACTCAAATGTTCCTCACAGAATTTATGTAGGCCCTAAACAATCCCCCATGGCTCTGTGGTGCTATGCTGAGGGACGCCGACAGAGAAACAAAGACAAACTCCTCAGCCGGGTGTCTACCTCAACATGCTTTCTTCCCATGAACACACATGAATTTGAAGCTCACCAGGGTTTCCCACAGTTCACCTAATCTGACGGTGAGTGGCACGTTAAATAAAATCACCATATAAGCCATGACTACCTTTTATTCACAATCTATTATGTATCACCTAACTTACATTAAACTATATAATAAGCCTGATATATAAGGTTTCTGTCCTCATTTAAGGGAGGTTAAGGTTGAGTGGCAAAGCTGGGATTAAACCCAGGTTTGGTGACTCGGTAGCTGAAGTTCTTTCCACTTCACTGCTGGTTTCCTAAACTACGTGATGGCTGATCTGACTCTTCAAATAGACATATTGTTTGATTTGCCTGCTGGATATTTTTTTCTTACCTTTTCCCTTCTGGATTACAAAAGTAATAAACACTCATTGCAGAAAACTTGGAGAAAATAGAATGATGTAAGGAAGCATTATAGCTATAATTTTGATAACCATTTCTAGGTTAGGTTGCCAAGCTGAAGCTTCATTGCCCTTGTTTAAAAAAAGCAATGCCTTTTCTTAGGAGTTGAATTTGAAAGGGAATGCATGGCTGCTGGCTTTGTTTCGACAATTTTTAGGTATACGGCATGAATAAACAATCTCTGTGGTGAGGAGAGGGTTTCCTTTTTTCTGAAGGAGAATGAGAGGTGAGGGGACATATAAGCAGACTCTCCTACATGGCAAGAAGGATGTCCTTCTACACCCAGCTGAGCACAGGCTCACACTTCTTAGGGACCCAGTGTGTTGCATGCAAGTTTCAACAAGCAGATCCCAATCCGCTGCCACATCTTTCTACCAGTGGTTGGGGAGAGTCTGCGTGTTGGTTATAAGCCAAGGATGCAGCAACCATAATCTAATTTCAACATAAAAGAGGGGAGAAGAAGCCAGGCAGGATACGGAAAGCACAGAAAGAGCAGCGTGCCCCGTGCCCAGGGCACCCTGTGCCCCAGTACTCCCATGTGCTCGTCCCACACATTGATGCTGTTTACTTCTGAGATCAGCCATCAGCAGTGACAGTCGCCATTCCCTCTTTCATCGAGAGTCTCATAACGCTTACCTTCTCTCCAATATTTTGAGGCAAACCTGCCCCCTGTTCTTACATTCTTCATTAAGACTTGCAACTTTCTGGCGCCAGGTGACCCATTTTGCTTGGCTTGGATAGTGTTTTTAAAAGTTTACACCAATATTTTTAAACCAAGAAATTTCACACAAAAATCTTAATTTCTCACTTCTCTTGCCAAATTAGAAGATCTGGCAATAGTGGGGTTGAATTCTTAGGTGGCAAAAACTGGCTGGAGTGGTGGCCCCCGTGAGACATGGTGGCCACTGCTCCTGTGCTCGGTCCCGCCCTGGATGCTGAGGCCACATGTCAGTACTGCTTTCTGTAGCTTTAGCACTGTTGTGTTTCTCACAGAAACATTTTTCTGTGCTCATATCTCTACCTAAGGTGGGGGTACATTTGCACAGCAGTACACTTCTAGAGAAATCCAGCCTGCTTGCATGCATCAGATGTCTGCCTGGTTCCCCTACACTGTGTTTGCTGCTTTCCATGGGTCTCCATCCGGCATTCTTTGCTTGTTCACAGGTTCAAGCTGCAAGGCTGGTCCTGGGTTCTATTAATAATTCCCACTCTGTCCCAAACTCATGGTGTGACCTTGAGCAAGTCACTCCAGCCTTTGACCTTCATTTCCTCAACTGTAAAATGAAGCAGTTGGTCTCATCTCTTCAGCTCTGAAATTCTGTGACCTCTTATCTCTAAGGAGCTTGCTTGGTCCTGATGGCTTCCACTCTCTGGCCTCTTTTTTCATAAAAGCCTCCCAGGGTTCAGCAAGCAATTCAGTTCCAACACAGGTGACACTGCTGAAGGAGGAGAAAGAGCATGTAATATGGAAGTGAGAAGAGGGAAAAAAAGCAACCCAGGCAGAAATGCAACCCAGAGAGAAGCAGGGGGTGGGGGAGGGGAAGATGGCCACAAGGTTCATATTTAAAACACTCAAGAATGAAATAAACATGACTGGAATCTCTTTATACTTCTTCAAATATTATGTTAAATTTAAAAACCAGTAAACATTTATTCTAGAAAATTGGAAAATTCTAAAAACTAAAAAAGTAAAGGAAAAAAATGAACTATAATTGCACCACTGAAGGTCAAGAACTGCTTAACTCTAGGTTTATGGTATTCCTAACCTCTCTTTTTAATTTTTTACATTCCTTGTATAGTTGATATTATATACAAACCTCATTTGATTTGAAAAAAAAATCATGAAGCAAAAATATTCGAAACCATCTCATTAAAGTTAAAAAAAGGTATATTGGTACATTTTGGGGTTTTTTGCTTGATAGATATTTATCTAGGAAGCACTTCCAGCAAAATGCAAAAACAAAAGTGTTGAACAAAATCTCTTATTTTCCACTACCTTTTCAATTTACCAGTAGAGCTTAAGGGTTTTTTCATCATAGTATGAATATGAAATATTGGCTTTATCATAAAAGGGTTTAAAATGAGACTAATTTGCAACGTTTTAATAAAGGAATAACTGCATTCTGACTTTTAAGTCTCAACATTTTCCTATGATCTTTTTCTCTTTCTTTTTAAGAAAAAGCTTTCCTTTGGAAAGGACTGGGGTGTTGTTTCAGAGGTCAAGCATTCCTAATGTTTATTATTACATTTCGATCAAGAGCTATAAACTATTGGTGATAAAGTCCTCTTAAAATTAACGATTCTGCCAATTTTTTTCAACGTATCCTAGAGACAGTTACAATTCAGTTTTAGATAACTTCTTTTTGACGCACGAAGGAAAGGTAAGAAGATGTGATTAAAAATGTTTGCAAAAGTAAAGAATAACTCCATTGCTCACAGAAGCTGGGAAGGAGCATATCTGTAACTTTTCTTGCCATTAAGTACACTCAGAGAATGAATGCACCAGATACAAAGGCCAGGAAAGAGGAGAGGCTGCCTCTGCAGAAGCAAGGGCCCTTGTTTGCAGTTCAGCTTACCTGATTTGCAGAAGATCTCCAATCTTATCAGAATTGAACTACCTTGGCTTATTCTTTTTCTGCTTTGTTGATACCCAAGCTGGCCTTTTTTTTTTTTTAAACTAAGAATGTCTAAAGCCTGGGGCATGCTTCTGGGTGTTCTTAAGACTTAAATGCCTTTGCTTAAAGAGTTAAAGTTCTCTCTGAGGCTACAGTAAAAGGATGATAAGGTAAATCACTCACCCACTAGAGATGCTCCTGCCCTTTACCAAAACAAGGTCTGAGAAACATGGAATGCATTCAACAGTTTAGAGAAACTCTACCGTGCAAAGCCAAAGATTAGTATTAGATTTTTAAGGTTGGAGAAAGTTCTCATTGTAATAATTTATCTCTGAGAACAAGAGTTTGTTTTTCATTTATCAAGAGCTTAACATTTTCCTCTTAGGAAAAATGCTTTGAGGGATACCCTATACCCAGGAAAACACTCACTAACAACATATTTTTGTTTATCAGTTTAAGCTAAAAACTCCTCTTAGAGATAAAAAACGATTTCCAGAGTTAGGGAAATCCCATTGGAACTGGCTGTCACAGAGGTGGAGAATTTGGCCTTGTTTACAGCTCAAGTAATGGCTTTAGCCTTCGGTAAGGTGAAAGTTGCGCCAGAGAGGTATTTTTAAATAAAAGGAAAAAAACCGTCCACAATATTCATCCTGCTGCCAGGAGGAATCCAATTCTATATTTCAGTGGAAGCCACTTGAAGCTTAGAATTTGGAAACTCACGGTAGCTAGCACTGGAGATAAGGTGATTCAATTGAGCTGTACTGAGCACAATTTTAAAATTTTGTATCAGTTACATTTAACAGGGGAAAAAGAAAGAGGATAAGGAAGAAGAAGAAGAAGGAATACCCTTTTTAGTAAATGCAGTCAGAAAGTAAGATATGCTTAAAACATTTGTATCCTAATGAAATAAAAATTTAGCTCTTAAAGTCCTAAATTCTACTCCTCCTCCAAATTCTCAAATTATAAGCAGGTTGACTCAAGGTTGGGAGGATGGTGTTTTGGTAGAACTTGATCTCTAAAAAAAACCCAAAAAGATTGTTACTTTACTCAGAATTCTCTCTTTCAGAATTAAGCGTTTTGAATCCTTTTTGATTTTATGATGCTTACTCTAATTTTAAATGAAAAATTCTTTTTCTGGTGAGGCTCGCTATATGTGATTGAAATGTTGGTGGGAGGCAAAGCCCTCTGCAAAAACATTTGAAAATGAAACACTCCCAGTGCATAATCCCTTCCTCTTCAGAGCAAGGTTTTCAAATAAGTGAAAGAAAAAAAAAGAAAAAGAAAAATGCACACGAGACAAGAAAAGGGCATGTGCATAGGAATCTCCTTGCTGCAAAGTGCTGACATCTGACACCACTTTGAACCCTGAATGCAGCTGGTTGTCCAGTCTGAATTGTCTCCCACCTTGCTTGTGGCCTCTCACTTATGCCCCTGGCCAAGTGCCGGTGCCTTCCCGGCCTCTCCCACTGCAGAGACTGCAAGTGGGGCAGAGGCTAAGTCAGCATCCTTGTCAGGGTCCGATCAGCGTTCAGTAACAGCTCTCAGAAGGCAATGAGGCCGCTTGCTGAGTTGGTGGAGATTTTCTGTTGGTGTACAACCTGCTTCTGTGAGTTTGTATTAACAAATAGACATAATTAATTAAATCCCAGCCACAGTGCTTTGGGAGAGTCCCTTTCGTGAGGGAACAGCACTAAAGAGGTTGTTGTGGCTTCTGTGGTGTGGTAGCTATGGGAGCATCAGGGTGTGGTGAGAGATTAGGCTGCCGCAAAGCCATTGTACGTTGCCAGATAGAATTATCCTTTGATGTACACTGGGGTCTAAATTGTTTTCTTTCCTTTGATACATTTAAAATTAAGATTCCGTGTTAATCCCTAATTAATTCCAAGATCAAGCTTCTATTTTGGCTACTTGAATGAGTGATGTTGGAATGCTTTTAGGGAAGTGAAGCCGTAATAAAACATTTTCCAATTACATTAAATACCTCGTGGGCATGCTTATTAGGTACTGCTGTATTAAGTGTGGGCTTTTAAATCAGAAGGGCTTGATAGTCAATCAGAAATCATTTTAAGTCAGAAATGGAGCATAGCGTCAAAGGTGTCATAGTGCTCCACCTTTAAACGGTTGTTTATGCAAAACATAAAAAGGGGACCACTAGAAACTATTACAAAAATGAAAGTTCACCTTAATAGAAAATGGAGAATCGCCAGTTGTGAAATTTCAAAAAATGAACTATTAAGTATGAAAACTCAGTACGGAACAGGTAAGATGACTACCAGTTGGAAAAGGTGAAGATGGGAGAAGAAAAGAAGGAAACCTGTAGTTGACAAGGGCGCTTTTTTCTAAACTGCAATCTGCAAAGAAAATCAGCCTCTACTCACGTGGGGCTTCTTACAGGCCCTGACAGAGGGTCAAGGACAGCCGACCTGGGCTGGAGCCAGGCAAAACTGTGAGGTTAGTTGGGACTTAATGAGTCACCCTTTTAGACCTCCCAGCAATTTCATCCCAGGTGTTCGCATCTGAGCCCCAGAAGGAGGGTAATTCTTGACAGCAAGAAAATAAAAGAGCATATAGTAGTGACCACCAAATGATGCCTGAGACTTGTAACAGATTTGTAGAAAAGTCATGATTTAAAATACTCAGACCCTTTATCTTCATAAATATAGGAACAATTGCCAGACATGCATCTGAGATGGGGGCAGATGGGGGTGTTGTCACCATTCCTTTGGGAACCAATCTTCTAAATTCAGCCTTCTACCCTGTCCCAAGAAGAAGACTGAACCTACATTTTTTGGTCATCGTTTTTTGTTTATTCTCATTTGTTCTGGAAGTTGGGTAGAAGCAGGTGATTTCCTGCTTCTCTCTCCCACCGTAATTAGGGGCCTCAGTCCCATGCGATAACATCTTGAAGGGTGCTTTGCCATTATCAGTGGAGTGGGGTGAGGCCCCTTCTTCTTCTAGACTCAGGCAACAACTCCGGGGCTCATGCATCTGCATCAGTTTTGACTGGGCCCTACTTGCTCTACTGGTTGCTAAATATTTTTGCTATCACTTGGTACTAAGACTTCATTTTCTGAGACTCCTGGTCATCTAGTGAAGACAGCTGTGGTTCAGTGAAACACATATGGGGTTTGGCATCATCAGGAGAATTGGTGCAGATCCAGGAATTTTCATTTTAATCACTGCACAAGAGATTTTGACAGACCAATATAAAGGTGAGAACTACTAGTTTAGGGGCCAAACACAGAAAACCAGTCAGTACTGGTGATATTACATGGAAGACAGAAGCCAGTTTCTGGATACTTGCACTGTGGTTACTGCTCAAAATCTCTATCAATGCAACTTGTGAAGTGACTACTAAAAAAAAGCGTGTGTTTGTTTTATATGTGTGTGTGTTTATGACTGTGTATGTCTGAGAGTGTGTGTGTGTGTTCAAGAGTGTATATGTGTTTGAGAGAGACTGTGAGTGTGAGTGTTGGAGAGAGTGTGTGTGTTCACACTGTAGGACAAACACAACTCTTGGGCCAGACTGTCTGGATTTATGGCAATACCACTGATTGCATCTGGTTTCCATGACTTTGCTCAGGTTTCCACAGAACAAAGCCAGACATACTCTTGTCAAATTTGACCCCCATGAATTTCATAAACTGGGAATCATAGTAGACTTTGTCGAAAAGTTGCCTGTAGTGCACACTAATTTGCACAAGTAAAGCTGCACAAACAACAGCATAATAAAAAGCTTCCCAGGGATCTCTGAGCTTGACTCAGACTAAAATTGGGAGCAAGGATTCCCACCAGTTAGAAGTTTGGCCAGTCCATATTTCTTTTGTAAAGGACTATTTATTTGCACCTACCTCACCTCAATAGGCTCAAATAAGCTTTTGTTACCTTGCAACCACAACAACTCAACAGTGTTGAGTGTCTTCCATTCGAATACATGTAGGTGAGGAAGTCCCATTTCTGCATGACAAATGGTGGCAAACTCTCAGGTTCTTCTTCTCAGTCGCTTTTCTCCTGGGTGGGCCCAGTCTTTGCATTTCAATTCAGTTCAGTTCAATTTAACAAACATTTGCTGTATTCAGTACCAGCTAAGCTCTAGGCAGGATCCTAAGTGCTATTTGTTTACTGGCCAGGGTGGGGTTAGGGAGGCTGAAGGGAGAACTAGAAGGAAACCCTCTTCTGCCCTCAAAGAGTTTCCAACATGTTTCTACACAGATAACTATACTCAAAATGCAATGAATGCTAAACCAGTAATTTACTCAAAGTTTACAAAGAGGAAAGGGTCATTCCTTTGGAAGGTCAGAAAAGTGCACTTATCAGGGTCTTGAAGGAGGATAAACATGTTGGGCCTCATTTCTTGGGGCACAAACTAACCCATACATGCTTTTAATTCTATGATAGTGCTGGACAAATAATCTTAATAACTAAACATGTAGTGAGCATTTATTACTACATATATATATGTGTGTGTGTGTATATATATATATTTCTCACAATAGCCCTGAGGAACAAACACTGGTATTATCCAAATTTCTCAGATGAGGAAATTGAGGCAAAGAGAAATTAAAGTAGCAGACCCAAGGTCACAGCCAATAAGCAGCAGAACCAGTTTTTGATCCCTGGAGTCTAACTCCAGAGCTGGAGGGCTTACACATCGTGCTGTAATGCACATAAACGTTATATTTTATGCCATCAACAACCTGCCTTATGTTTTACTTTTTTCTGCCTATATAAATATTTTTTCTATCCAGTTTAGCATCCTTTTTATTTTCCTTCAATATGTCTACTGCTTGGTGAGAAGGATGACTACAGATTTTTAAATGCTTCGTTTTGCTTATAATCTCAGTATTTTATGGGTAATCACATAAGGCCCAACTTGAAGAACACATGTCTAAAGTGAGTTTTTCCTCCATGCTGCTGGTGTTTTGTCCCAGAGGCCCACGGAGGAAGAATCAAATGAGAAGGCTCACTGAAGATGGCATGGCTATAGATTTTTAAACCTAGACCTATACTAGAGGAGATGGTATAAATGTGTGTCTCAGTGGTGCAGCTTAAATATGACTGCTGCACCCACTCTTGCTAAACCCTCCTTGGACACTCTTAACAAGCCAGATTTCTGAGAATCTCAGGAATCAGACAAAATAGAGCAGTCAGATCCTGGCTTTGCCACCTACCCACTGTGTGCCTGTTTAATCTCTCTTTACCTCAGTTTACACCTCTGTGAAATGGGGATTAAAATATCTCCCTGGCTGGGTTTTTTTTTCTGAGGATTGAATAAACTAATGTTTGTAAAATGCTTAGCCTTAGCATAGTGTCTGTCTCATAGTCAGCAAACCATAGTTATAATTTTTACAATTTGATTATAATGGGGAAAATGCAGTGCAGGATACTTTGAAGGTTGGAAGGAAGGGATCAAAGGCAGAGAGCTCAGAACTTAGTGCTCTGCTGCAAACTATGCCATGTCCTTTGACTTTGTTTCCTCACCTGGCCCAAGGAAGTGTGATTTCCTGCATTCATTAAAGTAGAACATTTAGAGGAAGAAAAGCTGGGCAGTTTTGCTGGGAACACAGGGCCCCCAAATGTCCTCCGTGCACTATTCCCCAGTCCCAGTGCCCCAACCCACACCCACGACTCCACCCTTGCTGGAAACCTATCCCACATCTGAGGGGCCCACGGGCCTGGCTCTCACTTCCATCTCACTGGTAGGCCATGCCAACTTCCCTCATACCACACCCAGTCCCAGCTTCACACTGAGGTGCCGAAATTTCCCTTGAGACTTCCTCTTTGAGCCATGACTAATTTAGGAGTATGTTGTTTAACTTCCAAGGGTTTTCTAGATATCTTTCTGTTATATATTTCCATTTAATTCCATTATGGTCTGAAAACACATCTTAAGTGATTTCCTTTCTTTTAATTTTGTTAAGATTTGCTTTATAATTCAGAATATGGTTTTTGTTGGAGAATGTTCCATGTGTGCTTGAGAAGAACATGTATTCTGCTGCTGCTGGGCGGAGTGGTCTATAAATGTCAATTAGTTCAAATTACTGGATAATGTTGTTTAGGTCATCAATATTCTTATTTATTTTCTGCCTACTTGTTTTATCAATTACCAAGAGAAGTGTGTTGAAATCTGCAACTATAATTGTGTACTTGTCTATTTCTTTATTTACTTCTGTCAGTTTTTGCGTCACCCATTTGTTCTGAAGCTCTATTGTTTGGTACATACACATTTGGGACTGCTACGTGTTCTTGGAAAATTGACTCCTTTATCACTATGTAAAGTCTCTCTCTTTATCCCTGATAATCTTTGTTGTTTAAAACCTACTTTGTCTGAAATTAGTACATTTACTACAGCTTTCATTTAGTTAGTGTTTTTATGTTGTATCTTTCTCCATCTTTTTACTTTTAATCTAAGTCTTTACATTTAAAGTGGGTTTCTTGTAGACAGCATGCAATTGGATCTTGCCATTTTATCTAACTCAACAATCTCTGCCTTTTAAATGGTGTGTTTAAATCATTCACATTCAAAATGATTATTCGTATCATTGGATTAACTCTACCATCTTGCTAGTTGTTTTCTATTCATTGCACTTATTCTTGGCATCTATTTTCTCCTTTTCTACCTTCTCTGGGGTTAATTGAGCATTTTTATGATTCCATTTATCTCTTTCAATGACTTATTATTTACCCTCTTTTAAAAAAAAAAAACACTTAAAGTGGTTGAGTAGAGTCGTAATGTACTTTTCAGTTACAAAAAGTTGGATCACTTTGAATTTCCTAAGAATGGGTTGAGAGAGGGCTGTGGTTTTGTTTCCTTCTGAGAAAAACTTTGAGATATTTCTGTTGAAATAAAATTTAAATAGAGTGTTGAAGTATGGCACAGCATTTTCATTTGAACAGAATTTTTAAATTGCATTTCATTTGTAATCAATGAATTCACTTTTTTTAAACATGGGAAGATTAAATCATGGTGAGCAAAAATATTGTTCCATATTTTTATGCAATAAAAATTGTACAAAAAGGAAAATGCAATAAAATTTTGCCTTAGTCTTTTCTGTTGCTATAACTGAATATCTGAGACTGGGTAATTTATGTAAAATATAAATTTATTTCTTATAGTTCTGAACACTTGAAAGTTCAAAGCTCAAGGGGCCACATCTGGTGAGGGTCAGCTTGCTGATGGGGACTCTGCAGAGTCCTGAGGTGGCGTAGGGCATCCTATGGCCAGTAGGCTCACGAGACATGGCCAAACTGGCTTTTATAACAGACCCATTCTTATGATAACTAACCCACCCTCTCAATAACCCATTAATCCATTAATCCATTCGTGGGAGCCAAGCCCTCATGACCCAACCACATCCCAAAAGTCCCACCTCTTAACACTGCTCCATTGCGGACCAAGTTTCCAACACATGACCTTTTGGGGGACAGATTCAAACCACAACAAGTTTTAAACTGTTTGATTTAATTCTCCTAAAAAGAAGTAGTCAGAAATTATAGAATTTTGCTCATTGGAAAAATCCTAGAGAATTTTTTCCTTCTAGAGGAGTAGTTCTCATTTTTGTTTTGTGATTACAACACCTTTGAATATCTGATGAATCATACCCCCCCCCCAAAATACATATGCTCATCCATACACCAAATTTTGCTTATAATTTCAAGGAATTTACTGACTTCCTCAAGAGTCTCCAAATTCCTGGTTAGGAACACCTGCCCTAGAATAAGTAGCAAATGCTGTCAACAAGTATTTTGATGTAACCATATACCTTGGTATGCAGATTAAACAGCAGAAGTTTCAGGTTTGACCTGAGCTTCTTGGGTAGGGCAATGGAAACTCTTGTCCTCCACTCATTGTTTAAGCAGCCTCAGGTTCAGGTCACACCCAGGCCCAGTTCTGAGCCTTGTCACCTGCTCAATCCTTGTGCCTTAGTGTGACAACACTGTAGCCTCTTCAATGGCCAAAGGAATCTCAGATGGTGAGAGCCAGTTGACTAGTCTAAATGGCTAGAATGTGTTTATCCCCTTTTGTGCTATAAGGTAGTGTTCTTCCACACACAACACAAACAATTGGTTACATTGTGACTACAAATACTAAGACAAATTTGTTCATGAGAAAATTTTTATACTAATATGTAAACTATCTTTGGTATAGAGAAAGAGATTCACGCAATGTTTGTGTTTTTAAAAAAATAGTTTCCCATTTATACTTTTTTTTTTTTTTTTTGAGACAGAGTCCTGTTCTGTCACCCCAGCTAGAGTGCAGTGGCATCACTGTAGCTCACTGCAACCTCAAACTCCTGAGCCCTTCAAGGGATTCTCCTGCCCTCAGCCTCTCGAGTATCTGGAACTGCAGATGTGTGCTACTGCGCCCAGCTAATTTTTCTATTTTTAGTAGAGACAGGCTCTTGCTCTTGCTCAGGCTGGTCTCGAACTCCTGACCTCAAGCAATCCACCCACCACAGTCTCCCGGAGTGCTAGGATTACAGGTGTGAACCATCACATGGACCTTCCCATTTATACTTTAAAAAGTCAGAGTCGCAAAGAATTTAATGGCAATAAATTGCCAAAGAATCCACAAAGGACTACTTCCTTATTCTTCTGCCAGGATCCAAAATCTCCCTCCAGCTATGACACACTCCTGGATCAACCAAAAGAGAGTTATTTGACTCCTCTCAGTAAAATTCGTATAAGCAAATAACACCATTGACTTTATTTACTTGTCGACTAATGCACTTCCTATTGTCTGTATTCCATTTTTTTTAAATGTATCTGTTACTTTTAATGATTTAGCTAACTACATACCTTCAACATACTCATCTCATTTGCCAGAATACAAATCCTTAGATAGCAGGAATCAGTTCTGTTCCTCCATGCTCTTAATTAAAGAAAGAATGAACTTCCCCTCAAAAGACTCACTGTCCTGTCTTTTGGCTCATGTGCTGTCAGGGGCTCACATCTTCCACTCCGCTGGATGCCTTGTGGCTAACTGACCTGCACAGGAGCAGAAACCTGTTCCCATTTGGGCTTCATGAATCCCACTTTCTTCCCAATTGACAGAATGTCACATCGAAGTATTTTAAACACTTTCAAATAGACATGATAGATGAGATTTTCAACTTTTATTAATATGTTTACTTTCCAAATAGTAAAAATAATGGACTGTTTTCCTTTAACCAAATTGAATGGAACCCTGTGGAAATAATCATTAAGAGGGCTGGCTAATCTGTGGCCCAGAAGCTCTCTTTGGCAGTTGAAAAGCTGCCTTGGATTTAGTTGGGTCATTGCAGGCTCTACCTGAGACTTACCATATGACCATCACACTTGTGTCTCTTTCTTCAGCAAATTGGAATTGTATTATTTTTAAACCTTTCATATCCTTAGACAGAATGTACCATAGAAATACTACCTTTCATCTTGCATAAAAGTGCATGAAAATAAGTGATATTCATGATGAAAAAATTTCCAAATTTCCTAAATAAAAATGGTTTGAGAAAACTTCATTTTCCAGAATATATAAAAAGAGCCCCAGAGGAAAACAAAGTCATCCACTTTTGTACGTTTGTGTCTTTTCATTGCTCTTTGAAATAATCAGAATGTCAGGACTTTGGCATTTGTGAGGGAACATTCTCAGGTACTCTAACCTGATAGTTTTAATTCCTCTTTATTCTTTGTAATAGTTTATACTCTATAAAAGATAAGCTTCCCTCTCACTATCAACTTTTCTTTCCGCTTGATAAACCATGATGCTTTTTAATGTGTTCCCAAAGCAACTAAAATTAACTTCGATCAATTTCAGTGACTTCCTTATTTATATAGTAACCTCATTAACAATATCCTCAAAAATACCAGAGCTCAGCTATTCACGCCTGTCTCCTCCTCTGTCCCTTCAGTGTCCTCTCTACGAACAGTAGAATGCTTTCAATTGCTTGGTAACATTAGCAAGACTTGAGTTTTTGCTTGATGACAAGAAAAAAAAAATACATTCCTGGTTTGATTCTGTTGTTCTGAATAAAGTCAGAATTAGAAAGCAAACGCACATTTAAAAATTGAGCCATGATTTCCTCCCTCCTATATATTTCAGTGCTCACCTCAAAATGATGTGTTGCATGAAATTTCTGATATTCCAAGTTTTCCAAGACTACATGCTGCAGTGTTACAGTAAAAGCTTTTCTCAGTGGGTCACCTAATACACCGACTTTAGGTAAAGCCACTCAGGAAAGGTTAGCCACCCAACATTTAGCCAATGATATTAACCATTGACAACCAGGCAATGCTGGACACTCTGATATATCCAAGCCATAAATGCCTCGTGTGCCCACTGCGAGTCACTTGTCTAACACTTGTGCCAACTGCAGCAAGTGCAAAGAATGCTATTCTTTTCCTAAAACACTACCACAAAGCCCTCACTTCTTGAATATTCAAGAATCAGAGTATAAAGAAAAATTGAGAGAGGGGAAGAAAGGAGGAGCACATACCTAGGGAGACAGAATTTAAAGAGGGAGCAAGATCAAGATTCTTAGTTGACGTAAAAGATCTTTGTAGATGAGTGAAGAACAAAGGTCACCAAGGGAAAATTCAGCCATTTCCACCCTCTTGCAATTTGAGTGTAGGGGGAGGGTTGTTCACCATCATCTCCTTGATTTGTACAAGCTCCTCGTAAATTAAAAAAGTCTTTGCCATAGAAAAGTTTAAAAGTTTTTGTTGTCAAATTTATGCATCTTCTTTTTCTTTTATGGCTTCTGAGCTTGCATTCTGTTTAGAAAGGCTGGGTTCATTTCATGAATCCTGTAGTTATAAATAAATTCACCCATCATTTTATTCTAGCAGTTTGATGTTAAATTTTTAAATATTTTAATATTTGCTCCATTTTAAATTTATTTTGTGATGGAAAACTTATCTTTCCTGATGTAACTTTTGTTTATTTATTTAACTTTTTTTTATTTCAGCATATCATGGGGGTACAAATGTTTAGGTTACATATATTGCCTTTGCCCCACCTGAGTCAGAGCTTCAAGCGTGTGCATCCCCCAGACAGTGTGCACTGCACCCATTAGGTGTGAGTATACCCATCCCCTCCTCCCCACTCCCACCTGCCCAGACGATGAATGTTACTACTACTATATGTGCACTTAAGTGCTGGTCAGTTAAGTCAGTTTTAATGTAAATTTCATGCAATTTACACTTGGATCAATCAACTGATCTTTGATTATTTCCTGAAGACCTACTATGTGCCAAGCCAATGAGGGATCCAAAAAAAAATTACAAGACATGGCGGTTGATTTCAAAGAACTTAACACTGTAGTTGGGGAAAACGACTAACACCCTGAGACAATTCTAGAATCAGACAGCATATAATTAAGTACTAAATACTATGGTACTGGTTAGAATTGCTGTGAGAGCTCAAGGCAAAGAGGGATCCACCTGGGCTGGAGTTGTCAGGGGAGACTTTGAAGACAAGTTGGAACTTGGGTTGGGTATGTATTTCCCCGAATGGCAAAACAGAAAGCTATACATAGGCTGTGTGTATGTGTGTGTACATCTGTGTGTGTGTGTGTGTGTGTGTGTGTGTGTGTGTGTGTGTGTAGAGTTTAGGTGGACACTCAGTTTTCATAAGCCAACACATCTATTTGGGCAAACATACTTACACTGACTAAATAGGATTTAGACACTTACGTGCAGATTTTAGACAAGATTTTTGAGCAAGAAGGGCAGAGTGGTGAGAAGAACACACCCTGGACATGGGTGTTTGCCTGGGAGTCTTACCTTCTGCTCATTGCCCAAATATCTGCTAGATCCTCCCACCTAGAGCACCCCTGGGGTTCACCTACCCTGGTTCTGCCAGAGAGTTCTGCCCAGTGTCCCAGGCATCCCTCGAATGCCTCTTTCCATAAGCAACTGGCCATGGCCTCCTTTCTCTCACTACTTGAAGGAGCCACTACCCCTCTAACTCTTAACCAGCACGCACATCCTCAGTACGTGATGAACAGTGAATACCACCTTAGGACAGCACTTTTATAATTCTTTTACTGCTGGTGGGAATAAAATTTTGTTCAAACTTTGTAGCAAGCAGGGAAGAGAGGGCTGGGTGGTTATTTACCTATATGTTTCAAAAGTCTAATGCTTTTACATCCCTTTTGATCTAACCATTCGACTTCCAGGAATTTCCTATTTATTTATTTAGTTAGTTATTTAATACAAACATATTGTTTGCCATGTGGCAGGTACTGCTTTAAGTGTTTTTTAAAAAGTTATTCATTTAATCTTCATAACAATCCCATGAATTAGGCACTATTATTATTTTCATTTTACAGTTGAGGAAAATGAGGCACAGAAAGGTTAAGTAACTTGCCTGTGGTCACCAGCTAGTACACAGCAGAGCCAGCATTTAAACCCACACTGTCTGACTCGAGTCCTTGAAGGTAACCATACACTAGACTGCTTAAGCAGTCATCGCCATGCACACAAAGATTTAGCGACAGGCTGTTCCTTCAACACAAATGCAGTAATGCCTCCTGTGTGCCAAGCATAACCCCTGTTTTCCCTGGACCTGCCGACTCAGACAGTGTTTTTCCAACCAAAGGTAAAAGCTCATCTCTGGGTCGTGAAATAAATTTAGTGCATTGTGACCAGAATTTTTTTTTTTTTTTTTTACAGCCCATTTACTTTTAGAAAACAGAATCTTTTAAAAAATGATATATAAGAGAATAGAATAGAAATTGCCAGAAAGTCATTGTTGTTTCATGACTTTTTTTTCCACTTATATATGTGTCACACGCATATGTCACACACACAAGTAAGCAGTTGGGTCACAGGTTGCCATGCACTTCTTAGTGTGAAGTGTAGTCAGAAAGGTTTAAAGTCATGAGTCTAGCAGAAGACACAAAATTAAATAAGTAATTATACTTGCATCAAGTAGTTTTTAAAAAATAATTGCCAAAATTGTCTAAAAATAGGAGACTATTAAACAGATTATAGTACAGCAATATAAAGGAAGTCTATCCAGAAACTAAAATTATATTGTAGATAAGTAGTAACATAGAAACATGTACAAGATATATAGATAAGGGGGAAAGTCAGATTATAAAACAACACGTGTAACATAGCATTTTGGTGGAAAATATATATACGAATTTGCATTTACAAAAGACTAGAAAGGACAGTCATCAAGATTTCCCAGCTATGGGAACTACACAAAAAAATAGTTTCTTCTTTTGTTTCTCTGCATTTTTTACAATGTACATAATTACTTTTATAAGATATATTTTATATGAAATAAGATATATTCTTACATAGATGTGATTTACAATAAGGACTACTATTAAACCTATGCAAAGAATTGTTGCAAATAATAATATTAAATCATTATTAATAATAATTAAAATATTTAAATAATCATTTAATATAATAAAACTATAAACTATATTAAAATAACAAAATACTAATTAAATTAAATAATTAAAATAATATTAAGACTAGGCATGGTGGCTCACACCTGTAATCCCAGCACTTTGGGAGGCTGAGGCAGGAGGATCACTTGAGGCCAGGAGTTTGGGACTAGCTTGGGCAACATAGTGAGCCCCATCTCATAAAAAATAATAATAATCTTAAAAAGCACAAACTACCCAATAGAAGAATGGGCAAAGGATAGAAACAGATCATTCAAGGAGGAGGAACTTTTTTTGCCAAATAAACATATTAGGTGATGCTCAGCCACAATCAAATGCAAATTAAGACAACAGTGAGATAAAAATATTGCTTTTAACAGTTTTGTAAACTGCTAACCCAGAGCTATGGAATCACTTTAAGAAAATCCGTTATATGACAGTCTGGAGTTTCAGAATGGAAATAAACCAAAGTAACAGGTTCACTCTACGTATCAAAAATCCAACTGGCCCAGGGCACTTAATGTGGTTTTATTTCTGCCTCAACTTCTAAGGGCCAAGAGATTGAAACATTGGCATTGATTAGCAGCCCTCCAAGATCACAGAATGAATCTTTAAATGATGTACAAAAGCTTCTCCAAGAAAGTACAAAAAATTTTAAGACAGGTGGGAAAATAATGTTTATAAACATAATCAATAACTGACACTTTTTCAGCTCTCACTCTACACACCCATGGGCACACTCACGCACATACCATATTAACCTCTTAGCACACATTATCTCATTTAATACCTACAACAACTTTATGAGTTGTAGTTACTATTTTAGCCCCTTTTTTACTACAAGACATCTCAGGTTACAAGAGGTTAAATAACATGCCTCACAGATAGGTAAGTGGAAGAGACGGGATTTGAGCCCAGATCTCAACACCTCCACAGTGTGCAACCTCAGCCACTTGGGTAGTTTCATCCATATTGAAACCTGGAAGTTAGTTGTGCCTGATACCAATTAGAATGTAGTTTTTGAGGTCAGAGGGTTTCAAAGAAGAGTCTGGGAATTATTTGCACTGGATATAGATTCTCTTTAAGTTTCCAAGTGATGCTTTCTTAGAGCACACATTCATAACACAGTTATGACTGGGTTTTTCCTTGATGAAAATTTGAATATCTAAAAAAGTGTATCATGTCCTGGAGAGAATATTTTGTGAGTGAACATGGTAACAAGGAAAACTATCATAGTCTTTCTGTGCTGGTGTGATTTAAATAAAAGGAGACTGAAACTATTGTCCTAGGCTTTTTCTATAGCATGATAAAATATGATTATCATAATATATTTGGCTCACAGACTTTTTACTATTATAAGTGTTACACCATAGTCATCAGAGTTATGACAATAATAATAATGAAAACAATAGTATTAATAATAGTAATGCACTAGGGAAATGAAAAATGATAACCAAGTGTAAGAGCTGTCTATTGGATATACATACTTATGAATGGAAGAAGAACCTCGAGTTTTTCTTTTATCATATTTGGCAGATAGTGCCTACCTCTGCAGGACCTGGCAACTAGAAAATTTGAATCACTTGGGATATGACACAAGTCATAATTGTCCATTCTCAATGGTTTCCAATAGTAATATCACTCAGCACTTGTGTTCTTTAAATATACCATTGTAGCAGTAGCTATTGGTTGCAGTAGTGGTGTTTTACTTTATGGCTGGCTAACATGTTTTATCGGTCCTCATTTCTCTGAGATTGTCTTGTTTTTCCTATCCTCCTATTCCCTTTGTTTTGATTTCTTCATTGTTACATTTTATCTATTTTATAAACCATCTTAATTTAGAAAATAAGATCAAGATAAATATTAATACATGAGTAAAGACACAAATTTTCTCATCTCTTAAGTCAGTGTTAATTTTTCTCCCAGTAGACACAGAGTTCCAGGTTAAATGGCTCAGCTAATGGCTTATAAATGGCCTCAGAGTGGGACTTGAACATTAAGGCCTCAGGTGCTGACATGATGACACTAGGCCACATCTTCATATTAGTGGAGAATTGAGCCTAATTGTCCTTATTTCCTAACTCGCTGTCTCCCTAGTATAAAGTTGCAGTCATTTCCAATCAAGTCTAGCAGAATGTGGTGTTGGGAGAAAAACTGGGAAGTGGGAAGAGTGGAGCAAAGCAGAGGATGAATTTAGTTTGTGCGCTGCATAGACAACTGTTTTTAACACAAAATCTCTTTTGTCTCATATTTTTTCATGTAGACTTCTGAGAGTCATAATGATTGCTTACGTTACCTGTCAGGTTATAATGGGATATATTTATTCCTAGATTTTAAATACACAGAAAGAGAGAGAGAGAGAGAGAGAGAGAGAGAGAGAGAGAGAGAGAGAGAGAGAGTGTTATCGGGAACATGCCATTACAAGATTTATTTAAAGGTTTTTCCCAATAATTAGTTCACAACAGGTGATTAGCAGTTGTTAAATAAAAGCAAATATATAAGGGCAAATGAAATATTTTAACCTACAATAACATCACAGCAGCTAAGTATATAAATAAAATAAAATAAGGTAAATTACCGAAACGATATTTTGCCCCCCAAAGTTTCATAAAACCCACTACTCACTGGGTACTGCGTGGCTGAGGTAGAACCCTGGTTTATGGCAATTACTGGTGTCCCAGGGCTGGAACCGTGGGTGGCAACGTGAAACAGAACCCCGGCTAGCTCAGAGTGTGGTTCTGATTCACTGTCCTCACCACTGTGCGGGAGAGAGGTGAAAGGTACGAATCACAGCGAGAAAAGGGATGTCTTTACATTCTGGCCGGGTGGCTGGCTACGCAGGGGACAAGTATAAGAAGAACAAGGGCTAAGAGGCTTCACCTCATTTCTTATCTTTTCATCCCTCCCTCCGAGTCCTCAGAGCTGGAGCTCAAATTCGGTTTTAAGCTAATAGAGAGAGGGAAGGCAGGAGGTTAAACCAAACTGTTTACTGTGTCTCTTCAAAACTGACATTTAATACAGGGTGTAAATCACTAGGGGGGCCTGTTATTCCTTCAGGAATGCAATTACATAGGGTCAAATAAAACATGAAAGAAACCAACAAGTTTTAAAATGTAGTATGTTCTCAAAAGTAGGCAAGAAGGAATGTGAAGCAGTCCAAATATGCTAACACTCCCTGCTGTCCTATAGGAGAGGATTACAAGGAGAGGTTTCTGCTCTTTAATGACTATGCGGTTAAGCACGGGTATGGAGCACATCACCAGTCTGGCGGCTCCGCTCCAGGCTCTGGGCTTTCTGCAGCTCCCCACATTCACTCAAAGCAGGTGTAGGCCCCGCCGCCCAGCCAATCGCCATTACAGTCCATTATAGCACGGCCCCCTCTTCACACTTTTCAAAAGTGTTTACATGGCTGTGTAGAATGAACACTGTGGGATTTTTTTTTTTCTTTTTTCATTCATGCTAAAAACCAAAACACCAGCAGAATTCTTACTCTGTAACTTTGAAGACAGACAAAAATGAATGTTGGAGTTTTGCTAAAGGCTTCCAATATTTATGGCCACTTGTAAATTGTGTGGTGCTAATTTAATTCCATGGGGCAGGGTGGAGGGCGGGCTTACATTTATATTTTGGGATATGTCTGTTAACAGTTTGGTGTGTTTCAAATAACCGGATGCCTTAAAAGCTTGGGTTGGATCTTTCAGTGTAATGTCCTCATGAGCTAGGGTGACCAATTCATCCCAGTTTGGCTGGGGCTCTCTGGTTTTAGCGGTGAAAGTCCTGCATCCTGGAAAACCCCCAGTCCCCGGCAAGCAAGGATGGCTAGCCACCCTATCACAAACAATAGACTATTCCACACACACACACATTACATATTCCACCTTCACTGCAATGCTTTTAGCCCTGTGTACACCACTGTGTGTAAAGGGTGTATATACAGACAGGCACACCACTCGTAACAGGCACGTAGATTCTGAATCACACCAAGAGAACCTATGCATAATCAATCATTTCTTTAAAGGCTTGCTTTTAAGCACATGGCGACAGCATGGTAGAAACTGTATAGGTTGTGTAAGGAGAGGGGATGGCTGGGAAGGGGTACTGGGATTACGACTAAACTAATTATAAAAGAATTTGAGCAAAACAGACAGGTCAGTTGAGTTCAGAGTCTTTTACAATCACTGATTTTTATAAGCTAGTTCTCACTTTTCCAAGAAAAATACAGTTTCAAATGAGTCGTGATTAAAACTTGATTTTTCTTATCTTGCTTAGAAAACGAAACAAACTACAGAGCCAACTGTCAGAGTCTAACTCCAAAGGGTGCAGATTCCATTTGCTTTGCTTTGGTTGGCTGAATCTTGGAAGCTCCTTCTACACCCTCATCCCCACACTCCCAATCAGGCAATGGTGGCTGGAGGCTGGCCCTTGTGAATCCCGCCCCCAGGCGTCACTGCAGAGGTTGAGCCAGGCCACCTCCTGCTCATTGACTAGACTGGCAGTGTGGGGTCAGCCTCCCAGTGCACCATTTTCCAAGCTCCTTCCCACATCAGCAATTCTACATGTTCCCAGATCTTTCCGGCAAACCCCTGGCAACTCCATAGATTGTATGGCTACCCCAGCCCACGAGATGCACCATTTTGAATGCAAGTTGAGTTATGAAAGTCTCAGAGTTCGGTTCAGCTCCTGAAAACAGCATAACTCTGAGGTGTCTGAAGACTAGAAGGAAACTAAGTTCATATCATGCTTTTATCATGCTTTTCTCTAAGTCCTCTGGCTCTTTCCTGACTCTTCTGCTGACAGTGCTGCTGGAAATGTACCTACTCCAGGAGAATTCATATTCTCTTTTTGCGGCTGTTTCCTTGTTCTGTTGAAAGGATGCTGAGCTGTGTTATTTTACCAGAAATAACACAAAGTAAAACAAAAAGTAATAATTAAAGTTTTTTTTCTCCTGACATATCATACATACCTCTTACTTTAGTGGTTCCCCTTTCCTGTGCTTAGAACTCATCTACCCAGATCAGACATGCTATAAGTATCAGTCTCTAAACGTTGTCAAAGGCAAGAAATTGATGGTAGACAGCTAGGACAAATAAGGACTCAAAGACTAAAGGAAGAGACTTGGAAGGGTAGAAAGGTGACTCCCTGCAATTTTCAAATGAGCATAAGGTATGTGCTGGGGACAAGAACACAGCCTTGGGAAACAAACAGATCTGGGTTCGAATTCCAGCCCAGTCACTTATTAACCATGTGATCTTGGACCAGGTATTTCATCTCTGCAAATTTCAGTTCCCCATTTGTTCCATGAAGATAATTCTAATTTTAATATAAGGATAGGAAATAATACATGTAAAGCACCTAATACATAGTAGATGTTTAATAAGTGGTAGCTATTATTACCACAGTGATAGATGTAACAGGAAAAAGTGACCCCTTATAATAGCCCAGCGTGTTGCATGCCAGAGTGCCCTCAGTGTTTTGACTGCTGGGTTTCTGCCCTAAAATGGACATCTCTAGGAACTCTGAGCCCTTAATCTCAGCCCTCCACCCACACTCCCTCACTGGCCTCAGGCAAATCACTTATCTGACTCAAGTGCTTCATCTGCAAAGAGGAGGATAATAATATTTACCTTCCTCAGAGGAATGTGGGGAGAATTAATGAATGCTTGCAAAGTACCCTGAGATGTACAGATGAAAGGCAGTGTAGAATTGCAAAGTATTATTATAAATATTAGTGTTATTTTGACACATTTGCATGCATGCATGTGTGAACAAATTTGCACCTGAGAGCACTCAATGGAAGTATGTGACTTTCATATGTTCTCACTAATAAGTGGGAGCTAAACGATGGGTACACACGGACACAAAGAGATATAAAAGGATACTGGAAACCAAGAAGGGAGGAGAATAGGGAGGTGAGGGATTAAAAACTTACCTGTTGGGTACAATGAACGCTATCCTGATGACAGGCACACCAAAATCCCTGACTTAAGCATTATACAAAGTGTCCATGTAACAAAAACATTTGTACCCCCTTACTATTTTGAAATAAAAAAAAGAGAGAAAGTATGTGACTGTCAAGTGTCATCCTATGAGTACCTCTGGCAGCCCATGGACACTTATGTCTGTGTATTTTATACACCATAAAACAGTCCTGTAAATGAGAATTTGCCCAAAAAGGGAAGTACTGCATTGGGTAGTTGGTATAAAATCAACCATAGCCTATGGTTAAGTAATTTCCAGAAGCCTCTTTGGCCAGCGCCACAATTCTTCTAGCTGCCCTTAGGTGCTAAGACCTGACTATGTGATCAGCTCCCTAAAAAGCAGTGAAGTGTAATTCTTTCTCAAACTTCTTTATTTGCCAACTTAAAACAAAACAAAACAAAAACCTTTGAACCTCAAAGAGTTTGTTCCCAAACTAATTGTATCTACTTGCAAAACACACAGTCATAAAATCAGATTGCAAAGAAACACCTTCTGGGAGGTTTCGACCAATCTCGCAGCCATGTTCTCCCCGTCCACGCCAGCAGTGCTAAGTTCCAGCTCTTGCTGTTCACCTCCTCCTCCCTGCAGCCACTCGTTTGTCCCCGCTCCCCACCAACTCAGTCCCCTCCCCACTAAGTAGCCTGAAGTAAGAGTATTACAGCACTATTCACTGCAATATCATATCAGGTAACTCCTAGGAGAACAATTCTGTGGCTTGCACTTTTAGGAATAAAAAAATAAGAATGAATGGAAGTTACACGAGGAAGTTAAAAATCCCTCATGGGTCAGGGCTGAGCCCTCAGCAGCCATTCCTGCTTGTGTGAGCACGTGGCCTTCTCCTTGGATTCTGGAACAGAGTAGCATACAGGAGTCAGCAAGATGTCTGTATGTCTGGTCTCCACCATAAACCTTTGCAGTCTGGTAAGAAACAGCAAGGCGTATTCCAGACCCAAATTCTCATTCCTGCTACAGCTATCATAAACACCTGCTGACACCAAGGAAGAACAAGTCTGTAATCCTCATAAAAGAACATCCTTGAACCCTGGAAACCAGAGAGGGATATGATGCCAGCTTTCAAACTGTCATTCCCTCTGCTCCCGAGCTAGATTGGCCATTGAGGAAGCAGGCGATCACTTATGAGATATAGGTTAAAGGGCGCCCACAGGCCTCCCTGTTCTTAATATCTTCCATTGGCTGAGCAGGTGACCTAAAGTTCCCACAACTTGTGCCTAAGACATTGTCTCCAGGAGTTTGTGTTAAGAATGGAAATACGCTACATGAAAGTCAAATTTTAAATCATTTAAAATTATTCCAAATATGTGCTAGAACCAGCTCGTGAGAGCCAACTGTGTTCATCTCTTCCCAACTCTATGGTCACATCACATTGACAGCTTGAAATCAGCCATTGGTGCCTTGAAATCACCAAACGCCACAAATCAGGGCTTTTTTTCCCCCTTCAGAAAGATGGTTGTTAAACCTTCACTGCACATTACCGATTAGCACCCACTTTCATCCATTATCATTTGATCGCGGATGAGTGTATGCCATTAAGAAGGAATGAAGTCCAGGTTGGTTTTGAGTATGGGAAGCAAATGAAAAGGTTGGGAGGCACAAAGAGTTCACTGGGAAGGCAGGTAAACATGGAGGGAAGAGAGCACCATCACCGGGAATCTGGAAATAGCCACAAGTACTGGATGCCTAGGAGAGTAACGAGCAGAATGCCTACTTCAAGGTTTTGCCAAGGTGGGCCTGCCTTGTAGATTTTAACAGCAAGTAAGCGTCACATTTCCTAGGATGTTAGCAGAGACAAATCTGGATTTTAGGCCCCTCTATTGCCCTAACAAACTATATAACCTCTCTAGGCTTCAGTTTCCTTCACTATAAAATGAGGACAACAGTACAGTTGTCCCTTGGTATCCACTGGGGATTGGTTCCAAAATCAGCAAGCACTCAAGTCCCTAATATAAAAAGGCACATGATTTGCACATACCTATGCGCATCCTCCTGCACTCTTTATATTATTTCGAGATTACTTATGATACCTAATACCACATAAATGCTATGTAAATAGTTATTATACTCTGTTGTTTTTGTTTGTATATTTTACATTTATTTTTTAATATTTTCAATCCAACCTTGGTTCAATCCGTGGATGAGGAACCCTCGGATATGGAGGGCCAACTTGATCTAATAGCATTTTTGAAGAATTAGGTGAAATAATGTTCGTAAAGTACTTGCTCTTGACCATGTTTCTAATATTGATACATTGGCGGACACTTCACTGTTCTCTTTTTATTCTATTTCTCAACAATTTTTATCAAGATCAATCAATCTGGACCCGAAACCCTCAACTCCCTGATTTCTGAAATTCCATATTCTCTTATTTGTCTTTCTACTCCTCTAATCCTGCCTTTACTGGGTCTTTTTTCTCTATCCATGCTCCGAACTTAATCTGGGGCCTCCTCTCGTTTCTCTGCACAGTCTCATTAGGCAACCTCAGCCAGTCCCATAGATTTAAATATTATCTTTATGCTGATGACTCCTACACTTCTAGAATTATCCACTGTCTAGACCAGTTGTTCTTAAAGTGGGAAACCTGGCCCAGTAGCATCAGCCTCACCTGGGAACTTGCTAGAAATGCAAATTCTCAGGCCCCACCCAGACCTTCTTAATCAGAAACTCTGGAGGTGGGGCTCAGCAGTCTGGGCTTTAACAAGCTCCCAGGTGATTCCAATGCGCACTGACGTCTAGAAGCACTCTTAACACTTAAGTTGCTCCAGACTAACATATTCGGTGGCCTCATTTATATCTCTACTTACACGTCTCACACAAATATCAAACTTAACACATCCAGTCTTCTTTGTCTTTTCTTTCTCCCAACTTCCTCAGCCCACATCTAATCTAATAGCAAATATTGCTAATTCTATCTCCAAATTATACTATAAATGTGTCGGTTTCCCCACATTGCTATCACCACCACCATAATCGGGACCACCATCAAATCTCACTTGTTTAGGCAAGACCAATGCAACATTTTCCACTTGCTTCCACCCTTATCCCCCTCCAACCATTCTCCATGCTGCAAGAAAGTAAGATCTACTTAAAATGTCACTTGGGTCATGTCACCCTCCATCCTAAGACACTCTAAATGGTTCCCCCCTTAGACCTAGAATAGAATCCAAACTCCATACCGTGGCCTCCACAGCCCCGCATGGTTTGACTCAGATCCACTTCCCTCTTACCTCACCTAGTGGCACCTACCTCCTACCCTCCTATTATGTCCCAGACTCACTGGTTTTCTCTCAGTTCCCTAAAGAGGCCAACTCCTTTCTACCTCAGGGACCATGTCCTTCTCTCTGGAATTTTTGTCCTCACCCTGTGAATGGCTGGCTCTTTCTCATCTTTGCAGCCCCAGCTTAAATGCCACTTCCCTTTGTGTCCTTTCCTTACCACCTATTTAAACTCTCCTCCATGACCCATTATTCTCTCCTGTCACCTTTTTATTTCCTTTCTATTCACTTGATGTTGGTTTTATTTTGATTTCTTCCCCATCCCACCACCATGAATGTAAATTCAGGAGGGGCCTCATCCATCTTCCTCACTGTCAGTGTCTGACGCAGTGACTGGCATGGGCTAGGTAGTTGTCGATGTTATCATTCTTATTAGCATGTGGACAAGAGGTAGGTACCAAGGAGGTAGGAGAGGCACCATGTCAGGCCTTTTGGAGCTCCTAGGTGCTGGATCCTAAATCACAAGAAGCAAAGCCTCACACTGGCTTTGTGTTCCTATGTGCCCAGCCCCGAGCTAGTCGGAGGCAGCTATTGTCCTCAGGAGCATCTCATCTAGATGGAAAGATGAAGTGAGCCGTACATGTACACAAGCACTGGTAAGCAAGTGAAGACATATATAATCAAGGACGAGATTAATTGGTCCAAAATCTAAATATTATGGGAATTTTGAGGGAGCAGAGATAACAGGGCATTATGATAGGTGAGAAAAACTATGAACTGGCAATATGGCAATTTCTTCAGCGTGAGCTTCTCATGGGCATGGGATATGTCTTTCTGTTATTCTGTTAAACACTTGTTTTGTTTTGCTTACGGGCGTAACTTCAAGTAGATAATGGGTATGTCCATCCTTAAAAAAATCAGCGCCACCAGTCTAGCTGGAAAGCCTCCTTTCTTTTTCCAAGGAACAGTTTCCAAGCACCGCCACAGTCAGCTGTGAGGATGCAGTGGGGGCAGTGGTGTGTAACAGAGTGTAGCCTTGGATCCAGGTTCTTCTTCTTATTATTTTTTTGGTTCCATAATTTGCCAAATGTGTGATGTTGAACAAATTAACTTCTCTAAACCTCGGGTTCCTCAATCAGTAAAAAGGGGTTCTGATTAAGATTAAATGAGATAAAGTATATAAAGCACTTAGTTTAGCATATTATGGGTAATCAGTAAATGATAACAATTCTGTGTTTTCATATGGACATCTAGGTCACAATTGCTAATGTACGAAAGGGGAAAGTAGCATTATTCGTCTTTATGTCAGCCTCTGAGCCAGCCTATTCAGATTTACATCCGAAATAGAAGAAACTGTCTAATTTCTTCTTGCGTAAGGTTTAGCAGATTGAGTCTTTCAAGGATTGGTCGATTTCATCAAGGTTATCAAATTTGTGGGCATAGAGTTGTTCATAGTATTCTTTTATTACCCTTTTAATGTCTATGGGCTCTGTTCATGTCCCCCTTTTCACTTCTGATACTAGTAATGTAAGTCCTCTCTTTTTGTTCTTAGTTATCCTGGCTAGAGGCTTAACAATTAAATTGACAGGATTTTCTTCTTTTTTACGGCTGAATAGTATTCCGTGGTGTATATATACCACATTTTCTCCCATCCAAGTACTAACCAGGCCCAACCCTGCTTAGCTTCTGAGATAAGACAAGATCAGGCACGTTCAGGGTGGTATGGCCATAGACATATACCACATTTTCTTTATCCACCCATCTACTGATGGACACTTAGGTTGATTCTGTATCTTGACTATAGTGAATAGTACTGCAATAAACATGAGAATGAAGGTATCTCTTCAATATACTAATTTCATTTCCTTTAGATATATACCAACAGTGGGATTGTTGATCAAATGGTAGTTTCCATTTTTAATTTTTTAAAATTTTATTTTCTTAAAACTGATCAGCACCAATCTATTTTTAATTTTTTGAGAAATATTCATACTAATGTTCCATAATGGCTATGCTAGTATGCATTCCCATCAACAGTGTGCAAGGATTTCCTTTTCTCCACATCCTCACCAACACTTGTTATCTTTTGTCTTTCTGACAGTCATTCTAACAGGAATGAGGTGATATCTCATTGTGGTTTTGATTTGCATTTCCCTGATGATTAGTAATGTTGAGCATTTTTCATATACCTTTTGGCCATTTGTATGTCTTCTTCTGAGACACGTCTATTCAGGTCTTTTGCCACATTATTTGTTTTCTTGCTATATATTTTGGATATTAACCCCTTATCAAATGTACGATGTACAAATATTTTCTCCCATTCTAAAGATTGTCTCTTTACTCTGTTGATTATTTCCTTTGCTGTGTAAAAGCATTTTAGTTTGATGTAATGCCATTTGTCTATTTTTGCTTTTGTTGCCTGTGCCTTTGAGGTCATATCCAAAAAATCATTGCCCAGGATAATTTAATGGAGTTTTCCCCATGTTTTCTTTTAGTACTTTCAGAGTTTCAGGTCTTACACTGAAGTCTTTAAACCATTTTGAGTTGATTTTTTAATGTAGTGAGAGGTAAGGGTCTAATTTCATTCTTCTGCACGTAGATATCCTGTTTTCCCAGCACCATTTATTGTAGGGACTGTCTTTTTCCCATTGTATGTTCTTGGCACCTCTGTGGAAAATCAATTGCCTGTAAATGTCATTTAGTTTATACAGCCTAGTTATTATCTAATATTTAAGAATGTGGTACAATTTGCATGTAAGACTATCTGGACCTGATGCTTTTTTATAGGGTGGTAAGTCTTTTATACCTTTTCTATTTTATTTCCTTTATTAGCCTATTTCACATTTTGTACCCCTTTTTGTCAACTTTGGTAATTTATAGTCACCTAGAAAATTATGTGTTTCATCAAGATGTTCAAGTTTACTGACACATATTTATAGATAGATTTCCCAAATAATTCTTTTCCTTTCTAACATTTTGTTGCCTTTTTCATTCCAAATATTTATTTGGTGTTCTCTCTCCATTAGTCTCTAAGTGGAATAGCAAAAGTTTGTGTCTATTTCATAAGTCTTTTCAATTTATGGCCTTTTGGTTTTATCGTTAAAGTCTTTTTGTGGTTCTTATAGTTTAAAAGCATTTCTGTTTTCATCTTTATTATGCCTTTCTTTAGTGTTGTTTACCTATCTTTTCTAGTTTTATGCATAAATGCTTTGAGGAAGACAATTTTATATAAGACTATTTATTCCAGTGAAGATAATTTCTGCCCCCACCAACAACAGGAGTCCAATATCATTATTCTGCCACCAGGTGGCTGGCTGGTGATACTGAGGTATGGTGACAGCAAGGCTCTGTTGATCTCTGCTATTGGCAAAGTGGACACACAGTGGTGGAAGAAGGGGACATATTCCATACATAACTTCCATCCCTCCCCCTACACTTTCAGTGAGTGAGCTCATTGAGCAATCACTGGAGTGGCTAAGGAAAGTGGCTACTGACTGACATCCACAAAACTGGTCACCTGATCCACCCTTTACCATCCGATTGAGAAAGTCCTTCGTTATGAGGGTCCTTGGTGAGCGTTCATTAGGCCTAAATACTGTCACACTCTGGACTCAAGGCAGGGCAATAGGAGTGGTTTCAATGGACACAGGTGATAAGAGGTGCGCTCTTTGCAGAGAACTTAAAAATAATAAAGCCAACTATAAATTCTTTTTATTGGTACTATGTGCTGGCAATTCCAAACAATGTCAGTGATACAATACTGCCTCTTGAAAAAGTCTTTTGTTGGTCTACGTTCTAAAAAATTGCTTATATCTGGGGAAAACCACTCCTACTACTCACCCTTGGTATGAGAGAGGTTTCTATCCACTTACCCTACCCCCAGCGGGAGACCTTCTTATTACCAATCCTCCAGTATCATTCTTTTCTAGTCTCTGACTATCCAGACAACCGTTAAACACTAATTATGAATCATTTTAGACTTATAATACAGGACATCTTTCTTTCCAGGAAATGCAAACCAAAAGATGTAGCACTTATTAATTTTGCCTACAGGGAGGATTTCTCTTCATCATTGTCCTTATCTTCACACACAGTTGAGGTTAATAAGCAGAAACATCAACATATAGCACAGAATCATCCATAAATCAAGTCTGATGTTTTGTTTCCTTAATCAATTGGTTATAGGGTACTCCTCCCAGTTGGAGGAGATGTGCATCAAGAGCAAGGACACTGAGAATATGAGCCACTTGCTCACACATCCTACTGGTACATTTAGGGCCTGCTTAAGCTCAGTCTGATATGACCCACTTACCCCTGTTGAAGAAGTGCTGCTGAGCACAGCTGACTTTATGACTTGATAGGTAAGATAATAACCAATTCATGATCGGCAGTCTTGTAGCAAAATAGATAGAACCCACATCTAGGATAGCAGCTGACTGAAGTTACTACCTAATTAGTTTTACAGTAATCACTGACATTCTCCAAAATTCTATGTTATCTTCACAGGTCAAAAAGGACAGTTTTGCATCAGAAATCTAGCAGGTGGGAGGTGGGGGAGGGAATGGGTAAATTCACACCTAATAGGTACGGTGCACACTATCTGGGCAATGGACACCCTTATAACTTTGACTCAAACGGTACTAAAGCAATTTGTGTAACCAAAACATCTGTACTCCCGTAATATTCTGAAATAAAATATATATAAGTAAAATATGTATTTTTGCAGGACAGTTTTAAAGGATGGTTTAAAGGACTGTTTACATATGAGATAAGAGGATTCACCACTTCTGTATCTTTCAAGTTTGTGATGATGTCAATAATTTCTTTAATACCTCCAGATAGAAAGCATTGCTTTTGATTTACTGTTCATTTATGTTCTTGAAGTTTTTTGCATAAAATTGTTCATAATATTCCTTTACTATTCTTTTAATGCCTTTAAAATCTGTAGTGATGTTTTCTTTCATTCCCGACAACAGTGATTTGTACCTTCAATCTTTTTTTCTCATTGTCTTACTATATTTTATCAATTTTATTAATTTTTCAAAGAACCAACTTTTTACTTTGTTACTTTTCCCTGTTGTCTGTCCATTCTCTATATAATTACTTTACATTATTCTCATCAACATTTTAATTTTTCTTTTTAATTTTGGTTCAATTTGCTCTTCTTTTTCTGTTATCTTAAAGCAGAAATGTAGATTACTGATTTTAAGCCTTTCTTCTTTCCTACTGTAAACATTTAAAAGCATAAATTTCCCTCTATGCACTGCTTTAGCTGTTTCCTATAAATTTGAGACATCATCATTCTCATTTAGTTCAAAATATTTTCTAATTTCCATTAGAATGTCTTCTTTGATCCATAAGTTATTTAGAAGTGCACTGTTTAATTTCTAAATATGTGGAGATTTTCTAAACAGCTTTTTGCTATTGATTACTAACTTAATCGTGTTATTTTCAGCAAACATATTCAAATAATTTCAAACTTCTGAAATTTATGAGACTTGTTTTATGCGCCAGCATGTGGTGTCCCTTGGTGAATGTTCCATGTGAATTTAAAAAGGTTGTCTAATCTGCTATTGCTGTGTGAAGATGTCAATGTAAATGTAATGTAAATGTCAACTGAATCAAGTTGGTTGATATTTAAGTTTCCTGTTTACTGATTTTCTTTCTGCTTATTCTATCAATTATTGAGAGAGGGCTATTGAAATCTCTGACCATAGTATGGATTTGTCTATTATTCCCTTTAATTCTGCCATATTTTATTTCATGTATTCTGAAATTTTGTTATTAGAGACATACACATATAGTATTCCTATGTCTTCTTGATTAATTGGCCTTTTTATCTTTATGAAATGCCACTCATCATCTTTGTTAATACTTCTCATCCTACAGTTTTCTTTTTTTTTTTTTTTTGAGACAGAGTCTCACTCTTGCCCAGGCTAGAGTGAGTGCCGTGGCATCAGCCTAGCTCACAGCAACCTCAAACTCCTGGGCTCAAGTGATCCTCCTGCCTCAGCCTCCCGAGTACCTGGGACTACAGGCATGTGCCACCATGCCCGGCTAATTTTTTCTATATATTTTTAGTTGTCCGATTAATTTCTTTCTATTTTTAGTAGAGATGGGGTCTCGCTCTTGCTCAGGCTGGTTTCAAACTCCTGAGCTCAAACAATCCGCCCGCCTCGGCCTCCCGGAGTGCTAGGATTACAGGCGTGAGCCACCGCGCCCGGCCCCTACAGTTTTCTTATCCAATAATGATTTAGCCTTACTAGTTTTCATATGAATCATATTTGCAGAATGTATCTTTTCCCAATTTTCCAATTTTTGTTTTCAGCCATATAAAAATTCTATATTGGCCGGGCGCGGTGGCTCACGCCTGTAATCCTAGCACTCTGGGAGGCCGAGGCGGGTGGATCACTCAAGGTCAGGAGTTCAAGACCAGCCTGAGCAAGAGCGAGACCCCATCTCTACTAAAAAAAGAGAAAGAAATTATCTGGACAATTAAAAATTATATATAGAAAAAATTAACCGGGCATGGTGGCGCATGCCTGTAGTACCAGCTACTTGGGAGGCTGAGGCAGAAGGATCGCTTGAGCCCAGGAGTTTGAGGTTGCTGTGAGCTAGGCTGACGCCACGGCACTCTAGCCAGGGCAACAGAGCCAGACTCTGTCCCCCAAAAAATAAAAAATAAAAAAATAAAAATGCTATATCTAGGTAGTTTTATGTGTTTGATTTGATTTGGTATTCATTCTACTTGATGTTCTCTGACCTCCTAGAATTTGTGGTTTGTTGTTTATCACTAATTTTGGAAAGTTCTTGTCCATTATTTTTTCAGATATTTCTTCTGCCTCATACTCTCCTTCTTCTGCTTCTGGAACTGCAATCACACATATGTTATATTGTATAATGTTCCACAACTCTTTGATGCTCTCAACTCATTTTTTTTTTCCCACTCATTTTTCTCTTTTAGTTAAGTAATTTCTATGGATCTATCTTCAAGTGTACTCATCCTTTTCATGACACTGTTGAATTTACAAATTACATGTTTTTTGTGTCTGTTACTATATTTTTCATTTCCAACATTTGCATTTGAATAGTTCTTAGAGTTTCATCTCTCTGCTGAATTATCCATCTGGCCTTGCATGTTGTTAACTTTTTCTATTAAGAGCCTTCAATATGTTAACATATATTTTTAAATTCCTTATCACATAATTTCAACAGATCTTGTCATATCTGTGTCTAGTTCTGGTGATTGTTTTGCCTCTTGGGAGCTTGTTCCTTTTTTCTTGCCTTTTTGTATGCTTTGTAATATTTTGTTGAGAGCCAACATCTTTATAGGACAGAACTGAGGTCAATAGTTTTTATCCCTGGAAATGAGTACACCTTTCTTTCCTCCAGAACTTGTGAGGGGGGAAGAGTTCATCTAATTAGAAACTGGCCTGAGTTTAAGGTGTATTGCTGCTATGTTACCCTCACTGCTCCATAGGCTTCAAATCCTGTAGTGATATCTTTTGTTTGGGTTGGCAACTGGTTTATCAGACGGGTATTTTCAATGTCTGTTCCCCCTCAGCTTTTGGTCTTCCTTTTGCACTGTGCCTCAAAGAGGGTCTGTCTCTTGCAAGTTACTTGTTACTTAATGCTTGTGAGTCTAGCAGAGGGGGCTGGGGCATTCTCAGTTATCATGATCAAACCTCAGTATTAGGCAGTAACAATGTTCCTGGGTCTCGGAAATGTGTCCTACTCAGTAATTTGCAGTCCAGCCTGTATTTCTGCATCTCCCACAGAGGTAGGGCTTTTTTTTTTTTTTTCCTGTTCCCTTTCCAAAACTTGTTGAAATAGGTTTTCAATAAATATTGTAAAGGAAATAGTGTTTGCTATCCTTCCTGCCACAGAATAAGACTTTTGTTCCATAAAAGGAGATAAAGAAGAAGGGTCCTGGTAGTGTTTAGTAGCCCCCTCACAGTGGTTGCTATTCTCCTTCCTCACTTCTGCACCACAAAGAGACTTTTTCCCAGTGTTTTCTGTGAACACCCAGTGGGTTCATGGAGAAAATCTGGCAAGAATATGTAGGCTTCCTTACATATATAGCACCCCCAGAGCCTTCACCTTCTCTCGCAGATGTGCAGTCAGCGGCACTCAGCCTCCACCAATTTACTAGTTGCTTCAGCTGAATTTATCGCACTGGTGTGCAGGGGCATCTTGCCCCAGTAAGCCAGTGTTCATGTCACATCTATCCTTGTCTCAGATTTTTGTCCAGCTGAACTTTTTAAAAATGTATGTGTAATTCTTTTCTGTGTAGATACAACAATTTATTTAGCAAATCCTATATCAATAGTTGTTTAGGTCGTGATGCCAACATTTTGCTATTATAATAAATGCTATAGTGAACACCCTTCTATATCCATTACTGTACTTTTATGCTATTCATCCTTTAAGATAAATTCCAAGAATGTGAAATTTACTTTAGGTAGTTCTCATACCTAGCAAAATCTATAATATAAACATTACAGTGAATTGACACTATTTGAATAAAAAGCCTTTTTTGTTTTATAATCTTTCTGAGTTCTTATATAAGTTTCCTTAAAAATAAAAAAAGCAGTTTAACTGCTTTAAAAAAACTTCTAGACCTAGGTTTGCAGCAATTATAATTGCTGGGGGCAACTCTCTTGAGCTTTGGATCTGGGACCTCACTCTCTGTATATGAAGATTTGATCTCAAGCAGGGGTTTGGGAGACAGATAACTTGGGACACATAAGATTTTTAAGTCCCCAGAAATCTGGCTTTCTTTTTCACTTGAAAAATGGAAAATACAGAATTAGGTAATGGACATCTCTTTCCTCTATTTTCTTGAATTAAGATATTTACTGTATTTTCTAATTGTTTTTCTTCCAATAAAGAGCTGCATTTCCCTGCAAAGTGGAATAGAGAGAAGTCCTCTTTCAATCTTTGCTTCAGAAGCTTGGTGACTCAGAGTACTTGCAACAAGCTCAAGTTCCCTTTGACACAAGCTCTTCGTGTGTTCGACATGTTTAATTTCATCAACCAGACCACCACTAACCTCAAACACAAAGATGAGAAGTATTCAGACGGTTCTGGAATTCTGTGTATGTCCATATGGGGGACTATCAGACCAAATTCCTTACATATATTTTTAAAGTTAAATGCATATTAAACAAAATATTTTATGAGAATATGTGCTATGGTATTTCTCTCACATTGGATTAGAAAAAATTAAATAAGAAAAAGAAGTTTTTTGGAATAATTATTGTTGCTTTTTGGAGCATGGCTGGGAAGGGAAGTAGAAAGATAAAATAAATATTCAAATAAATAGTAGTTTCATTTTACTTACAAGAAAAGATTAATTTCAGGTGACATTATGGAAGGATTCATAATCACTCCTTGTCCAAGGTTACAGACAGTCCATTAATCTTCCTGGGTCTTGGGCTTCTCATCAATAAATGTTGGACTAAGCAGTTTCTAAATAACCCTCTCACCCCAAATTCCATGATTCTATGTATTTGGAATGAAATGATTCATTGCTCTACAAGCCATATATCTCTTAAGGAATGCAAGGAGTTAACAAAAAAATTTCAAGATATAAATAGGGACTTTATTTGAACTACCAATAATCTATTATTTATTTGCAAATACCCCACAAATAGTTTATTTGTGTTGTTCTTTCTACAAGTGCTTCAATTTAAGAGGAAATCACTTTTCTATCATATTTAGTATGGCAAGAGTTAGGAGGAAACTTTAATATTTTTTCCTGAACATTGAAAAGAGTCAGGACAACAAATCTGGAAGACTGAAGAAATCTGGACTTTGAATCACAGATAGAAAAACTTCCATTTCGTCAAATATGAGGTTAGGTCCAACATGATCTACTTATTTTAATATGAGCAGTTGTTTTAAACGCTGAATTTTAAAGAAATTGCTCACTCATTGATTTTCCTCCCCTTCATGACACTAGTAAATTTTGAACATTACATCTAGTCATTTTATGACCCAGTCATGACTGTTTTGGACCCCGTCTGAATAAGGGTAGCATAAAGCAGTGAAAGAGCACCAGATAGCCAGGGAGACCCTGATTACAGGTTTGATGCTGTGACTTTGGACAAGTAGGTTAACCTTCTGGGTCTCAGTTTCCAATTTTGTAAAATGAAAATATTGCATCGCTTAGCTCTCTTCCTCCTTTAAGATTCTGCGGTTCTAGGAATAATCTGGTCAACAGTTCTTCTCATTGCCTATCAAGATTCTTACAGGATATATTTACAATTGGCATTTCTTGCTTTCACCTTAATAATGACAATAACAATAACACAGCAATCATCCCGTACCTCTTCTGGCTTCTGAGTGTCCCATTCTCAAATATAAATTGAGAAAAATCTAAATTTCTGGTGTCAAACCCAGAAACATGAAGGCTCACAAACAGAAAGGATAGAGAATTAGAAAAGAAGTTTAAGAACAGATTTTCACATTCATGGATAAGGAAGAGGAATTAGTGAAGATTCTTGATTGCATATGACATTAACTCTACTCAAACAAATGTAAGTAAATTAAAGGAACTTATTAGCCCTCATAACTAGAAGATTCAGAAGATTCATGTGGCTTCAGGTACATCTGGATCAAGGGTCATAAATGACAATATCAGGACTCTGTCTCATTCCCTAGTTCTTTGACAGGTTCCCTCCAAATCACCATGATGACTGTTGGAAGCTGAAGACTCAAATTCCATATAACTTTCATAACACCAGGTGAGAGAAACATGTTTTGTTTTGTTTTGTTTTCCCAAATAACTCCAGGAGAAAGTCCCAGGAAAGAATAATGTATTGGTCTGGTGCCCATCCCTGCACCAGCCAGTGTGCGCTGTGGGATGGGTTCTCTGATTTATTGGGCCAACCTAGGTGATATTTCTGCTTCTGTAGCTGGAGGTAGGAGTGTAGTCAGCCACATCAAACCCATATGGCATGGGTAACCCATAGAAGGGTTTGTACACTGAAAAAAAGTAGGGAAGGGTACTAGAAAGATCACAGAAGGCCACTAACAATAGATTTGATTTGACATGTCACTCAATGATGGATGGTGGTTACCGGGGATGATGAGTAATGGTAAAAATAAGCCTGAACTGTATGAAAACTCAGTAGGAAAGAGTATGAAAATTAATTAGCAATGTCTGCAATGGACATTGGTGTGGAAAATAGAGGTATGCAAACCATATAGTTGCTATCCCTGCCTAGGTTGAAAACATGGGTTAGTTCCTACTTGTTTAATAGTATAGTCAATTCAACCACAGTCAATTCTAAGTCTTTATAATATCATGGGATAGGCCCTTCTTTTGAAAATTTCCATTTATTCATGCTTACAAAGCTCCTCAGACTCTTAGAGATAGGGGCCTGTGCCATGACTGAAAATTTAAAATTTTATTTGAGGTCATGTTGGCATTTGAGACACAGAAAATGATCCTAGCTAGCAGAGGTTCTTAACAGGTATGTACATCAGAATCATCAAGGCAGTTATTTTAAATACATGCAGCTAACTTCCATCCTCAAACTTTCTGATTATGTAAGCCTTAGTAAGTGCCTAGAAAAATGAATTATGATTATTGTATATGAAAGTTATACATGCTAATAGTAAAACAAACAAACAAACAAAACAGGAAAGAAAGGTATAACATGAAAAGTAAAAGTCCCCTTCCTAGGAGGGAATTGAGTGGGGGATGAGGAAAGGGGTAATTTTACTTTGTTCTATATAAATTTCTATATTGTTTAAAACTTTTTAAACGAGGAGACTGAATTGTTTTTGTATTTTACAATGATAATCTACAACACATTTCAGTTAGTAACTACGATGTCCATCTCAACCAAATCGTCTTCACTGAAACTGTTTTGGTCGCAGGTAACGAAAACAGCACAAAAGACTTTTAAAAGTTCTTTCTAAGCCAATATGCTATTCTTACTCCCCTGAGGTAACCCCATTGGCAGTTTATATTATATATTCTTTAAAAACTGTCTATGCTTATAAGCATATATCCATATCAAAAAGTAGGCACAAACCCTTCAGCATATGGTATGTCTCTCCTTTTATTACACATATTCTGTTTTGCAGTTTGCTTTATTCACTTAATTGTCTTGGTCTTCTTCTCACATTTACATAGACTCTACTGACATTTACATAGTATCTACCTCCTTTCAGTGGCTTCATAATATTCCAAGACTTCTCCTATTTACCAAAACACCTCTCAGAGGAAGAAGACATACATAAGCTCTAGGGATCATATCCATTTGAATCTCTTTGTATGACAATCCACAGCTGGTATTGAAAGCTTGGGGGCTGTGAAACTTTTGGAGAAGATGCCAAGACTTTGCTTGAGTTACCTGCATCAGAATCCCTGGCCACAGAAACCGCTGAGATGCAATTCAGTGGCTACAGGATGGGCCCTCTCTCTCTGGACTTTTCTTTGACCTGAGAGCCACAGTGTGATTCTGACTATTTAGTGATAGCACAGGAAAGGCTAAGCACATTCAGAGGGATAAGGTGTTTAGGAATTTCTGAAAAAAAGATTTCCCCAAGAATAAAGTACAACTCCAGGTATTTTACACACACGTACACACACACACACACACACACACACACACACACACACACATCTAGATACTTTCTGATGAGACAATGCTGTATATTTTTAACTTCAGTGAAGATGTCACAGTTGACAAGGGAAAGAGGGAACTTTCTCAAGTTTATGTTAGGGTGCCTGAATTGAATTTATGGCATTAATCTAGAGTAATACTTATCTAATCCTAGAGGAGAGAGTATGATAAAATACCTAGATAAAACACTTATTTCAGTCAATAACCACAATGCCTGTGACTATTTTAGTTGCCAGTATCAAAACCCAACACCAATTTAAGCTAGTTTAACAAACAAACACAATATGGTTAAATTATTATAACAATATGAGGCTTCTCACAGACACCTGGGGACAGGAATTTCAAAAGTGACCAGAACCAAGAACTGAAAAGTCACGATTCTCTCAAGCAGTACTCACTCCACTTCTCACCTTCTTGCTTCTCCTTTGCTTTGTTTTATCTCCTCCATTTCCCTCTCTGCAGGTCAGCATTCGAATCCTTTTCCAACCCTTGCAGTGTGACAGATACTTCACCACTCTTGAATTTCCATCAACTCAGTTCCAGTGACATCCTGGGTATACCAAACTATCTTTAGATCTAAATTTCAAATTTTTGAAAGATAGAATCCAACTGGCCCCGCTTGGATCAGGTGTCCACTCTTGGTCCATTCAACCTAGAGAAGGTAGGTTCATGTAATAATAATACAAAAGCAGCTAAAATTTATTGGGTGCTAACTACATTTATAATCATTATCTTTACATAGCCTTTTGGGGCCTTCCTTATCAGAATCCTGAAAGAGTTATCAGAAAAAGATGATTGTGAGTTGTGCAGATTTTCCCAAAGCATGAGAAATTTACATGCGGAGAGATACATGTGCATATAAAAACCTAATTTAAGCTTTATAACTCAATTTAACAGTTGAGACAATGCAATGATTCCCACAATGGAAGTAAGTTCAGGCCTTGAAGTGCAAAATACCTAAGCTCTAATTCTAACTGCAACAAGTTTACTGGTTGCGTGGCTTGAACAAGTTTCTTTACCTCTCTGTTCAATTTCCTTTTCTCTCTATGAAATTACTATAATAATACATATTGCATGACAGAGTAAATACAGAGTGATTAAGTGCTGTGCTCTTAAGCACTTAAACATTAATAAGAAAAATCTAGTGCTTCTTCTGTAATAAGGAAATGTCCAAAAGAGGTGCACACAAGCCGGAAGGAAAAAGTAGAGAAGCCAAGTGTCCACTTGCCCTGGTGGGTGTCACCACTACATAACACCATTATATAATAACAAGATCTAATATTTATTAATCATATATATTGCGATGGGAAAATTTCTCAGTACTTTAAATCTATTAGCTGAGTTACTACTGTCCCATTTGGAGACACAGAGAATTTAAGTACGTTGTCCTAGGTCACACAGCTAGTAAGTCATAGAAGCAGGACTTGAGCCTAGACAGTCTGGCTCCGTAACTCATGTCTTAAGTATTACTCTGTACTGCCCTTAGGCCGACTATATAACGGCATATCCTGTCACAGGTGTTTCTAAAGTGGAGAGGTGTCTGTGGATATACCACCATAGAGAGGTGACAGTGTGGCTTCAAGATTTTGAACCTACTAGCATTTCCCTTGTTTATTCTACACGATCCCTTTAATGAGGTCACCTCATCAGAATTAATGGATTGTTATTCTTCTTGATCAGTGGTGTAAACTGTAAACTTTGAGTTGGTTTGCCTACCACACTTAGTTTAAGATTTAGAAGGTTTACTCACAAAAGCTCTTAGAAGCACCCATGCATAAACAAGAGTGAAAAGTTAAACCAAGGACAGACATTTTTGTTTGCACTTTTTTCAAATCTATCCAAACAACAAGATTGAAAAGCTTTCGCTAACACCATAGGCAAACGCTTCTTCCCCAGGCACAGAACAGCCCGTTGGAGACGGCACAGTCACATTGCTATGGTAACTGGTGAAATTTACAAAGGACACACAACTTCCTATTTTTGCCAGGTTGTACTGTAAAAGAGTCCCAAAGAGCAAGACACTGAGAAATGGTGGTGAAGGGTGATGACTTCTGAGAGCATTAAAAAACATGGGAGCAGATGCCATTGGTTGGCTAGCCCAACTCCCACTCTCAAATCCACCTCCTTTGACATTTGAGAGACATTAGAACAAATACTTGGCTTTTGTGCTTTCCTGCAGCGAGGGCTGGCTATGTGAGGCAGTTTGGTGTCCAATGAGCTGCAAGTGGACATCTCCATGGGCTTCTGGCAAAGTTCTGCTTTCCCGACATGCAGGACAGATGCCACTGGCACCACCCCTTCAGCTGCCCTTCTTCCAGCCTTAGGCACAGACCAGTGTCTGGAGCTATGGCAGCCATCTCACAACCTCCAGGGAAGGGCCGGCAGAATTGGAGAAATGCTGGCCCTGGCATTTTTAAGCTCTTAACAACCACAAATAGTTGTTTACCTCCAGAATGCTGGTTATGTGAATAAAATAGTTTGTCACTTTTAGTCAGGTTCTATAAATGCCAAAAGCATTTCTATTGATACAATGTGATTGCAAATATTTTAGCCCAGTCTTTTATTGCCCGGGCTATAAATTTATTCTACACCTGTCTATCCCTCAGAAATCTGCCAGAAGTTTGGTTAAAGAAGCATTATTTAACCAAATCACTGAAATGACTTACAGGGTACAATATAATTAAAATGAATCTTCTCTATAGTTTATCCCCAAATCATAACAACTGTTATCTTATGATATCCTTAATAAATTAAGGAAGGAGTGGTATAGTCCATTATTAACCAAACATTCTGTTAGTCCAATCCGTACACGAAGTCCAAAAGAATGTACAAACCCATCTTTTACCTTAGGCTTGAATTTGATCTTTCAATTTTATGAGTCTATGGTGGAGAGGCAGGGTTGAAGTTGTTTGCTTTACCCCACACTTCTCCAGCTCTTAAAAATGTATAAATTCTTCCAAACAGTCCCTACAGGTCACCCACGTAGCCACCCCTCTCATGGGAACCCAGAAATCAAATTCCTCCTTTTTGGACCCCCTCTTCCCTTTCCCTATATCTAGAGATTCATGAAGGCAAAATGACCTCCATTAATTAATACCATTGAGTGTACAGTAGGCACTCAACAAATTTTCATTAGATGAATAAATTAAAAAGGAGTGTGTTACATAATATAGGAGCTTCCAGAGAGGCCTTTTGGAGGGTGTGGTCTAAACAGAGTCTTAAACTTTGTTTGTGATTTAGTCAAGCGGAGAAGTTAGAAGGGGGCAGACCAGAAAGAATTGACAGCATGAGTTCACTTAAACTGTCTTAAGTGAACAAAAGAGTGGTGCGTTGGGGGAAAATAGAAACAATTTAGTGCTGCCGAGGTTTGGAGTGTGAAGCAGAAAGGAATCACATCAGCAGGCCTCTTAGGGATGGGGAAATGTGCAAGGGTTTTAAGAAGGAAACTGGCATTGCTTTGCATTTCAGGAAAATCATTTTGGTGACAAGGGTGTGGATTCAAGATAAGAAACTGGATTCAAGGAAGAGAGGCTTGATATGAGTTCCTGGAGAAACAAGAGGCTATGAGGCTTAAAGCAGTTAATCCAGTCCCAAATGTACTAAATACAAATTTCAACATTTCGAAGTATTATATCTACAGTGCTGATTTCAAGTCAATCACGTGCTGAGCTGTGTACCAGCCAAAGTCCCCCATCCTCTCAAGGAAAGGGAGGTGGCAACAAAGACCAGGGAGAGGCCTGACTGCAGGATGGGGCCCAACCTAACCCTGTGCCTAAGCCACTGCCAGGCTGGGCTCTGAGGGAGGATGCCTGGCGCTTTCCCAAAGCTCACTCTTTACCATTCTGACGACAACTCTGAAGACCAAAAGGTAAGAGCCCTTACCAAGGTCACACAATGACCAGCCAGGAATAGTTCCAGTGGCTTCTGGACCCAATTTCATGCCCTAAATACCAGATGACAAAAATCTGCTACATAAAAATAGTTCAATTAAAATCTAAAATAAAAGGGTCACTTGCTCTCAAAAAGCAAGCAAGCACAGTATTTCAGGAAAATGTTATGAACCTGAATGAAACTGCAATTTGGGAAGTTGTAAAAATATGGTTGCACAATTCCTCAGGCAGACGCCTGTCATGTGACCTGACCTGCGGGCTCCACCCTGTTGCTCTGCCTTGCCTGGCTTGTGCAAGGCTGCATGTGGGGAAAACGAGAGTGGGAGGTCAGCTACCCAGCATGGTCCATTCAACAGCTGATCTGCTGGGACCAGTGCCTAAGACGTTAATTTCTAGCTTTCAGATGGTTTCTGGTAATTGTAGGTAATTTAAAATATAATTGCAATTTAGTTGAAAAAAAAAAAACAACTCTGTTTGCAGTGTTTATGCTCATCACTCTAATTTAAGGTCTAGAATGTTGGATGAACTGCACTTCAATACACACCCATTTTACATCTTCCTGATTTTACCACCAGTGATTATAAAAACAGCCTCAGCAAATTCAGTCTGCATTGCAAGACAGATGCTGCAAAGCTTAGATATAAAGTTCCACATTGCTGGAAGTTTAACTGTTGAGCATGTTAATGATTATCAGATAGATGGAGAAAACCACGAGGCTCCAAAACACAAAAGCCCCCCAAAAATATCCAGCTTGCCCATGTTTATAATAAGGCCACCTTATTTTTTTATTTTTTTATTTTTTCCAAAGAAGGATGACTACGGTTGAGCTCAGTGTGGTCTACATGCAGGCTTAACGGAGGAATAATTATACTAGGCTGCTTGTGAGTGGGCCAGTGGAGCTTCCCTCTGGGTTGTGTGTTATAAATTGCTCTGTGCTAAGCCAGAGCAGTTACAGCTTCACAGGGTTCACAGAGGAGATTTCTTACCACAGTGAGATCGAGTGTTTTAAATGTACTTGTTTAAGAGAAGAAATCCTAGGATCTATGGTATGTAGACTTATATAGAATTTTTTTAACTGTCGAAAATGTGAACAGGAGAGCTACTCAATGGCAGATTCCAAAGCACCATAAGCACCATCGTGGGTCCAATCCTCCATCGTTGCTCACCTAAACATGTGTAGCTAAATGATTGCGAGCATAGCTGCAATGAGCACTCAGTCTAATAACCTCATGCACAGTCTCCCATCTCCCAGCTTGCCAAACCTAACAGAGTAAAGCTTAGGGCTGAAGCAGCCCTGCATCGTCATGACAATTACACTGTGTAATAATTACGCTGGCATTGGAAATCACATTCCAAATCTGAGAACTGAGGGTCAGGGGTTAGAATTTGCAGCCTTGGTATCTCAGCCTGCTTTCAAAAACAGGCTCAAACTCATGTTGATCACCAAACAATACTACTTAGATACTGGAGATTGTCTGCCTAGAAAGCTTTCAAATGGAGTTTAGAAGTTTAATGACTGGGAAAACAAAATGTGTTCCAAGTAAATCTGGCTTTGCTGATAGTGGTTCAGCAAAACAACAAGGTTTTTTTTAAAAAATGATGTATTACATGTACCTTTTTTAAAAATTCAAATATTACAAAAGTGAACATTAAATTTTTCCCCAACCTGAAACCTCTGTCCCTCCAGTCTCCTTGTCTCAAGGTAGTCCCTGTTATCAGCTTTTGGTGTGCTATAATCTATGTATATTAAGTATGTCTTATTCATGCCACAATATACACAGTGGTGACTCCAGAGTTTCTAGATAGGAGGGACTTCAGGCCAGTAAACTGATTGAATGTGGGTAAACTGCATAAAGTTGCATTTGCCTTGTACCTTACATAAATAAGAATATGTAAGTTTGAGTACTAAAAGAAATAAGGATAGCAATGAATTATAAACTGTGGAAAAAATACAAGTTCATATCAATCATAGATAGTAAATAATAAATAAAATGTGAGAAACAGGAGCCCTTGGTTGCAGTGAAACACAACCGCTGATTGGTGAATGCAGAGGAAGTACTGGAGAAGAGGGACCATTAATTATTTTGCAGCCATGATAGCAAAGATTGGGTCAGACAAGACTCATCAATGGATGCCACATCTACAAGGAAATTTTGAGAACCAGGATGTTTGCATCATCTTAAAGTGTCTCCCCATGGACTGCTTATTAATTCTAAGAATCAGAGGGGGAGCCCCAGTAATTATATAGTTGAGAATTTGGACACCACCTTGACCAAATCATCAAAATTAACATTACCAATGAAGAACAGACATGATACCTTGAAAAGGACACTACATCACCTATGTCCCTATGGCCTACGATGTATAACTTCAATCTAACACAAGGAAGTAGATCAGACACACCAAAAATGAGGAATGTTTCATTAAAAACAGTGGTTGGGGAGGGGTGGTGATGAGGACTATATTCTTTAAAAATGTCAATATCGTAAAAGACAAAGAAAGGTTGTGGAAATGTTCCAGATTAAAGGAGGCTAAAGAGACATGACAACTAAATGCAATACTAGACCCTAGACTTGATTCTGTTGTGGAAGGGAAAACAGAATTCTAAAGAAGATTATTAGATCAACTGACAGAAGTGAAATACAAACAGTAGATTAGATTAAAAGGCACCGGTAGCATTGAGTCCGCTGCTCCTGTCACACAAGCACCCCACCCTCCACTCCCGCCAGGCTCTGAGTCGCTGTGCTCTTCAGGAGCACTTGAGCTTTTGCCCCACAAAACTTCTTTGCCCAGGGAACCAGGAGGTGAGAAAGCTCTAGTGCAGGGTAGGTTGTTTCTGCTGCTGGAATTAAGGGCTGTTTTAAGTTTTGCTTCAGGACCTGAAATTTCAGACTATGTCAATGATACACGCCAAACAGTGAGGTTCTCACAGAAACTTCACCACAGAATCCTTTCCGGTCCCCTCTGACCAGCTTGTGCTCATCTCACTGAAACCTTCTTCTTACCCTCTTCTTTCCTAAGTTCATTTTAGGGTCAAACTCCATTCAAGGAAAGCATAGTTCATGGCAAACGTAGGTGGCTAATAATTACTTGGTAAATAAATAAAAATGAATGAATGAACAAATAAGGTAAATTTGAGTAATGCTCTGATCATGAAAACTACTCACATGATTTATGAAGGAACAATAAAAAATATGTTTTCTTCTACCTTAGCTCCTGCTGAGCTGCGCTTAGGTAATAATATAGTCATTTTCCTAGATGTGTTTCTAAATTAAAATACCTTTCCATTTGAACCACTATTAAATCTGGGGACACAAAATAGAGTAAAAAGCGGGGGGAGAATCCCTTAAGGGACACATGACAACACAACGTTCTTGTCAGCTGACCTTCTCATCAGATAGATGAAAATGGGAAATTAAACATATAACATTAGAAAACTGTAAGAATTGTACACTCACGTGGAACCTTGAGACGAGTGTGCATGTGAGGAGTATGGGCCAGAAACGGGAAGAAAATAAAGGGTTGGGAAAAGCAAAATCTTTCATTCGGCTTGGCAGAGAAAAAGAACACTGAGTCCAAACTCATCAGGCCCTGGGGATTATCCCCCTGCCTGGGATGCGGGAGGGAGCCACACTGTGGATGAGGGCTGGTGGCACCAGGTGAATATACACAGCCAGGTTCTGCTTGGCCTTAGAGTGGCGTTAACCTGGAGTGAGTTGAGATATTTGGAAATTTGTTCCCGAAAGCAAGAAAAAGTTCAAGGAGAGGAGTTAATGTTTGTTTCTCAAAAAAGGAATAAGCACATAAATGTCTGTGCACCTAAGGGAAACCATCCTACCAGGTTTATTGGGCCATCCTGAATACCCAGCAACCATTCCCATTTTTCTGTCAGCCCTGACCTTACTCTGGAGAAATAATCCTTTCTCCACTGAATGCACTGTGCTGGGGCTGTCAGTGGGGCTGCGTATTTCATGTCCCCGGCATGTAGTAGTAGAGATCACTAGATACGTTTGTTGAATGAATGAATGAATGAATGAATGCATTCAACCCTCCTGTCGCTAGGCCAATGAGATAACTTTCTCCCTGAGATTTGGATCTTAAGTAAAATGTACAGACTAAAAAATGCCAAAACCAGATTCATTCTAGCAAAGACATCTACTGAGAGACTACTTTCATTTTTGTTTCCTAGATCCTGGGACTCCTCTGTCATGGCTTCTACCCTTTCCAAGCCAGGTGCCTAAGCTTTCTCTTTTATTCTAAGAACTATCATATATCCTTCCAATAATCTCTCTGTGCTTAAGTTATCCAAAGTTCATTTCTTCAGCTTATGAACAAAGAACCATGACAGACACACATTTCCCAGCTTGCCCCTATGGAATACACCAATTATTATCCCCATATATGGGCTCGGTAATAAGATGGTTAGTGGAAGTTCATGGATTGTTTTTCCACTTTTGTTCCCATGTGTCTCTGGCTGATCTTACCAAATACGCTCAAGGGCAAGAACTTGAGGAGTTGAAGAAGTGTCAGTTCTTTGCATTCCCCTCCAACAACCCTCCATTGCTCTGTCTAAAAGTATCTATTGTTCAATAGGTGTTAGAGTTACATGTATTTATGTTGAGAAATTATTTCTTCCTTAATTTCAAAGGGTATATTTACAATTTACCAATTTCCAAAGCCCCACCTCAGCTACCACAAATTTCCCCTGATTTTAATATCTAATCAGGAATAGCTTGAAGCAGGAACAGGGTCCCACTTTTGGTTCTACAGTTTCAACTAGCTATGTAAAGAACAGATCTAAACAAGTCCTCACACCATCCCTTTTTCAAAATACAGTTTAAACATCAGTTTTTACTTAGCAGCCTTGTTACCTTTTATAGAAAACCCTGTAGAAAATGATTGTTGCTATCTTGTTTTCAACTAGTTATTTTTTAAGTAGTTTAAAAATATCCACTGATACTTTTTTATTGTTTTTGCCGTGATTTTAGCACCTAGTACAGTTCTGAATGCTTAACAAATGTTTAAGAAATGGTAGTTAAATTCATGAACAAAGAAATGTTTTATTATTAATTGTGGGGTAATTTTGGTTGAATCATCACTAAGAGTTGGTTAAAGAGACTCTATTGCATAGCCATTTTAAATAAAAGTTAGAGAATAAAGATGTCACAGCAAATTGCTATTGTTGATGCTTCCACAAACTTTCCACAAAATTTTGAGAGTCCTACAATGGTTCCGTGTATTAAATGAAAGCCTGAACTGCTGCCAGTGGTGACACTGTGATGGGACTTACACTCCAAAGCCCCTCCTCCCGAAGGACCCCATCCCTGCCCTCAGCATCAAGCTGTAAGGCTAGACTTTATCTGAAACTACATCCTTTCTTGGCTCCTCCTCCCCTACCCTATTTCTCTTGTTATCTTATAGGTTTTTCTTGAAGGGCAGCTGATTCTCTGTCTTGGGCTCTGCTTCTAGGGAACTCAACCTAAGACAGGAATATGCTACTAATCTGAATAGTTATTACATTAATATAACAATACCTATGAATTTTGTTGCCAATGAATTTGAAATTTTACCAAATATGGTGATGATTGCAAAGGATATATCATCATTGTATAGAACAACACAGATAAATGACAGATATTGAGGGCCTTGTAGGTAGATATTATCCACCTTGAATTCTTTTCACAATCCCCTTAAGTAGGCATTACCATTCATGTTTCCAAAATGAAAAAAATTTATAGTCAACACATTAAATAACCTGTTCAAATTCAAATAATCGGCATGTGACAGTTTGAGTGTCTTCTGAAAGGTCTCACGGGTTGATTATAAATGTCCCAAAATACTGCGAAAGAAAATGGCAATGTCCTTCTAACTTCCTGTTCTTCAACACTTGGATAAAGCATTAGTGGTCACTTCAGAAACGACTGATTTAAGCCTGACCCATGAGATTTAAAGTAGATTTATTTTTTAAAAAATTTTGTCTCAGCCACATTAACTCCTTTGTTAATTACCAAAAACTAACCCCTCATAGCCAAAAAGAGGGAGCAATGTTGTTAAAATTATATTTTAGTTTTAGAAGAAGTCGAAAATGAGAATAGGTGAAGCGCATGTAGCCCACTCTCAAACAGAAATACCAAGCGCCTTTCTTAGGGAACTGGACAGAGCAATTATGAGAAGCTTCGCGGGCTTCCAGCTGTGTGCTCTGTCATCAGCAAGGTTATCTCAACCTTTTCTGAGCCCATTTTTATGTTCAGGCTGACCTCCTCGGATAATCATCTCCTAAGTTCAGTTCCCATCAAGAAATGCAGTGCTACACTAATGCAACCCTAATAAAGCCAAGATGCATGTGGTTCAGTCCCCAAATAGGCTGTATTTTAAAAACGATAATCTAGGGGGGAAAATATAAAAGAAATACACGTGCAAAGTGAAATAAGCCAAACACAAAAGGACAAATATTTTATGATTCCACTCACATGAGGTGCCTAGAATAATCAAATTCATAGAGACAGAAAGTAGAATAATGGTTACCAGGAGAAAGAGGGGGAATGTGGGGAGGTATTGTTTAATGGGTAGAGTTTCCATCCGGGAAGATGAAAAAGTTCTGGAGATGGATATGGCCAGTTGTAATGGTTGCACAACAATGCGAATACTCTTTATGCCACTGACACATATACTTTAAAAAGGTTAAAATTGTAAGTTTTGTTAGGTATATTATTATGTATATTTTACCACAATAATTTTTAAAAAGAAATTCAATACTTTTCTTTCATCTCTTAAAAGATGCTGATGAGACTCTTATCCATAACATTCTCCCACCCTTGTCATGTATTCTTTTTAATCCTCTCCCCAGTTTCCTCAAAACCCACACTCAACCAACATCACTCCCTTCCAAACCCACCCCAAACTTCTTAATACTCTACCCCGGCCACTACCTTATATCTTCCTCCTCTCCTGCCTTTCCTCGTAAGTCCACATCATTTAGGCGCACAAGAGATAGAACTTTGTCTAGAAGCAGGAAAGGGAAAAAACATGACCAGCAAGGTCCTCTGTAGCAGCAAGGGAAGATAAAAGGCTGGAAGCAGTCATCGTACTGATTTCAGTTTTCTCACACTCATTTTATTCTATACTTATTCTTTCTCAAGCTGCAAGTGTCTCTAATCATCTGAGATTTGGTGAACAAATTCTGCATTCACCTTATCTATCCATTGATGTTCATGATCTCACAGTCTTCATTCAGATCACATCTCAGCCCCTTGTCTATCATGTGTTCATACACTGGGTAGAGGTTTTAGAGCAGTGGTTCCCGACTTGTGCTGTACATTAGAATCACCTGGGGAGATTTACTAAGTTCAGGCCATAACCCATGGCAACTAAATAAGCGGGCCCCAGAGGCAGGGACCCACGTAATTGTGTTATTTTAAACTCTTGGCCAGGTGTTGTGGCTCATGCCTGTAATCCCAGCTCTTTGGGAAGCAGAGGTGGGAGGATCGCTTGAGGCCAAGAGTTTGAGACTAGCCTGGGCAACATATTGAGACTCACCCCTGCCTCTACAAAAATTAAAAAAAAAAAATTAGATACGGAAGTGTGCACTTATAGTCCTAGCTACTGGAGCCTAGGAGTTTGAAGTTGTAGTGAGCTATGATCATGCCACTGCACTCCAGCCTGGTTGACAGCAAGACCTCGTCTCTAAAAAAAAAATAAATTAAAAAAATAAAAAACTCCTCCCTTTAAAAAGATTTTCAAAAACGAATAAACTCACAATCAATGGGCAGCTAAGTTTGACAGTCAGTGTTTTAGGGAAGTGCATCTCAAATATTAATGTGCACATCAATTACATGGAGTAAAAGATCTGATTCTGATTCAGGAGGTGTGGGGGTAGCCCCAAGATGCTGCATTTCCAGTGAGTATCAAGATAACACTTAATTGGCTGTTCCCAGACCCCACTATGAATAGTGAGGCTTTAGGGAAAAAGAGCCATTCAAGTTTCCCTTCTTAATGGGGCATTTATTACAATGGTACACAGGCAGTGACGGTGAAGTCACAACTGGGTCTCCCAGCAGAACAAGCCTGGAAGGTGGCTTGAGACACAGCTGTCGTGGCCTAGGGACTCTGGCTGCACCTCAGCTGCAGCAGTTCCTCATGCTGATTCCGCTGTCCTGCCTCTGCTTCTAGGCTGCTCGACAAGCAAGTCCCAACTCAGTTGCTTCCAACTTCAGGTTCTTTAACAAGTTACTCAGTTCTCTAGCCCTGAGTATCCTTATGTGTAAAATGGGGATAGCAATGTTAACTATTTCACTGGGCTATTGTGAGGATTCAGTGAGATACTCATGTGCAGCACTGACATGAGGCCTGCCACTAAACATGCCTGTCTTTATTTCTGCCCCTGCTGCCAACAAAGAACCAACTTCCTAATTCTCTCTCTACCTCAAGTGTCTGCTTATAGATTCAGGTCTGTGTACTTTTTACCTCTGTCCAACTGCTGGCTCTCTTTACAAGTTCAAGTTTGCATTTGTCAGAAGTGGATTCAGTTGGTTTAGTCAGTCACCATCCACTATAAGCTATCCCGGTAAAACTCTGCATTTGTACAAAGCCACCTCTGTGGTAGACCAGGGTGAACTTACAGATTGGCTTCCTTTGGTTAGTATTTGACTTATATTAATAATAGGCTGTAGTATAAGATAAGTATATGTAAGAAGCCCTCAGAAAGAGCTGGGGATATGGTGGGCAATCTGAGGCTCGTTAGGTTAGGGCAGTGTAAGCACCTAGCTCGACTTGCCTAGTACACTTGGCAGACATTTATTGAACATCTAATATGTGCAAAGCATTCATTGTAGCTATGTCCCTAGAGGCCTGGGAACCACTTCTTGGTTTTAGATAGGAGGGCCAGAATATCCAAAATTCCATTCCTTTTCGTATAGGTGGTAAAAGGAAAACACAAAGATTTTTGCTCTTTAAATATTGTTTTTAGTTTTTAATGAATTTTGTGCCCAGAAATGCTACTCCAAAAAGAACAAAGATAACCTCTCCAATGCTCAGAACTTGATAAGGGGATAATAACATTGATCGAGTGCTTATGACATAACAGGCACTCTTCTAAGTGCTTTATGTGGCTTAACTCATTTTATCTTCCTAACAACCCTATGATGTAGTTATTATTAACCCCATTTGGCAGACATTAAAGCATGGCCAAGGCATGCAGCTAGTAAGTGGCAGAGCCTGGGCCCAAGCCCCAATGTCCCACTCCAGAGCCTGCACTCTGTCTGTGTTGTGTTGCCTCTCTGGCCCTCTCCAGAGCCTGCCCAGACTTGCGGTGGCATAGCCTCTATATCAACATATACCTATCTTGTGTTTTGCAGAGATATCTAACAAATGATGACATTCTCATGTATATACCACAAAAATGTATGTAGGTCCTGGTCTTCTAGCAGGGATCTAAAAGGGTATCAAAAGTTAACTTATAATCCCTCCAGTTTATGTCAAAAAGGAAATTATTCATAAAAATCAATATTATTACCAATCATATTTTAGAATTACTGCTTTCTTGATATCTATGTCATAGTGACTTTTTTTGGTTGACTAATATCTGAAGCTCTTTCCTATCCTTGGGAAGGATCCACTGTGTAACTTCCCAAAGCTCACATTCTTGCTTTCTCTCTCCTTTTGTCAGCCCACCTTGGCCAGACACGTGACCTAGACGTTAGCCAGTCAGACACTCCTACTCAAAACTTGAATACCAAGAAACAAGATGAGTGGAGGATTCACCTCGAGAACAGAGGAAAGGACAGTGAGACCAAAGACACCAGCATCAGTAACCAGAAGCAGCTGTGGCATTATGTCTGCAGACTGTTGCTAGACACGATTTTGGCCGAGGCTTCCTGCCTAGCTTCCCTATTGCATTAGTTTCCTAGGGCTGCCATGACAAACTGTAGGAATACCTAGGAGATATTGTGGGTTTGGTTCCAGACCACCACAGTAAAGTGAATATTACAATACAATGAGTCACGTGAATTTTTTGGTTTCTCAGTGCATATAACAGTTGTTTACATTATACTGTTGTTCATTAAATGTGAAATACCATTATGTCTTAAAAAATGTACATATCTTAATTTAAAAATACCTTATTGCTAAAAAGTGCTAATGATCATCTGACCCTTCAGTGAGTGGTAAATTTTTTGCTGGTGAAGGGTCTTGCCTTGATGCTGATGGTTGCTGACTGATCAGGGAGGTGGTTGCTGAAGATTTGCATGGCTGTGGTTTTTTTCTAACTATAAAACAATAAAGTTCGTTGCATACATTGACTCTTCCTTTCACAAACGATTTATCTGTAGCATGTGATGCTGTCTGATAGCATTTTACCCACAGTAGAACTTCTTTCAAAGTTGGAGTCAGTCCTCTCAAACCCTGCTGCTGCTTTATCATTAAGTTTATGCAATATTCTAAATACTACGTTGTCATTTCAACAATGTTCACAGCATCTTCACCAGGAGTAGATTCCATCTCAAAAAACTACTTTTCTTTGCTCATCCATAAGAAGCAACTCCTAATCCCATTCAAGTTTTATCACAAAATTGCAGCAATTCAGTCCCATCTTTAGGGTCCACTTCTAATTCTAGTTCTCTTGCTATTTCCACCAAAGCTACAGTTACTTTCTCCACTAAGTACTGAACCGCTCAAAGCCATTCAGGAGAGTTGGAATCATCTTCTTCCAAACTCTTGTTAATGTTGATATTTTGACTTCCTTCCATAAATCACAAATGTTCTTAATGACATGTGGCATGATCAATCCTTTCCAGAGGTTTTCAATTGACTTTGCCCAGATCCATCAGAGGAATCACTATCTATGGCAGTTATACCCTAATGAAATGTATTTCTTAAATAATAAGAGTTAAAATTGAAATCACTCCTTGATGCATGGGCTGCAGAATGGATGTTGTGTTAGGCACGAAAACATTAATCTTGTACATTTCCGTCAGAGCTCTTGGGTGACTAGGTGCATTGTCAATGAGCAGTAATATTTTGAAATGAATCTTTTTTTCTGAACAGGAGATCTGAACAGTGTGATTAAAATATTCAGTAAATCATTCTGTAAACAGATGTGCTGCCATCCAGGCTTTGTTGTTCCATTTATAGAGCACAGGGAGAGTCAATTTAGCATAATTCTTAAGTGCCCTAGGATTTTCTGAATGGTCAATGAGCACTGGCTTCAACTTAAAGTCACCAGCTACATTAGCCCACAGCAATAGAGTAAGCCTGTCCTTCATAGCTTTGAAGCCAAGTATTGACTTCTCCTCTTTAGCTATGAAAGTCCTAGATGGCATCTTCTTCCAACAGATGTTGGAAGATGCTGTTTCATCTGCACTGAAAATATGTTGTTTATTGTAGTGACCTTCATCAATGCATCAGTGGTCTTAGCTAGATCTTTTGGATAACTTGCTGCAGCTTCTCCATCAGCACTTGCTTCACCTTGCACTTTTATGTTACCGAGATGAATTCTTTCCTTAAACTCCGTGAACCAACGTCTGCTAACTTCAAAGTTTTTTTCTGTAGCTTCTTCACCTTTCTCAGGCTTTATACAATTGAAAAGAATTAAGGCTTTGCTCTGGATTAAGCTTTGTCTTAAGGGAATGTGGCTGGTTGGATCTTCTATCCAGACCACTGAAACTTTTCCATATCAGCAATAATGCTGTTCTGCTTTCTTATCATTCATGTGTTCACTGGAGTAGCACCTTCAATTTTCTTCAAGAACTTCTTCTTTGCATCCACAACTTAACTGTTTGGCAGAAGAGGCCTAGCTTTCAGCCAATCTCGGCTCATGCCTTCTTTAGTAGCTTTATCATTTCTGGCTTTTGATTGAAAGTGAGAAATGTGTGACTATTCCTTTCATTTGAACACTTGGAGGCCATTGTAGGTTTATTAATTGGTCTAATTTTAATATTGCTGTGTCTCAGGAAATAGAAAAGCCTGAGGAAAGGAGAGATATGGGGGAATGGCTGGTTGGTGGAGCAGTCACAACACATACAACATTTATCAAGTCCGTCATCTTACATAGACGTGGTTCATGGAGCTCCAAAACAATTACAATAGTAACATCAAAGATCCATGATCACAGATCACCATAACAGACAGATATAAAAATAATGAAAAAGTTAGAAATATTGTGATAATTACCAAAATGTGACACAAAGACAGGAAGTGAGCACATGCTGTTGGAAAAATGGCACCAATACACTTGCTTTTTAATTTGTAAAAAATGCAATATCTGCAAAGCACAGTAAAGTACAATAAAATGAAGTGTGCCTATAGTACAAACTGGGTAGCTTAAAACACTAGAAATTTATTTTCTCACTGTTGTGGAGGCTAGACGTCTGAAATCAAGGTATTGGCAGGGCCATGCTTTCTCCAAAGGCTCTAGAGAAAAAAATCCATTTTTGTCCCTTCTAGGTTCTGGTGGTTGCTGGCAGTCCTTGACATTCCTGGGTCCAACCTCTGCCTCCATCTTCACATGGCCTTCTTTCCTCTTTCCTTGTATCTCTGCATGTAAATCTCCATTCCTTTCTCTTACAAAGACACCAGTCACTAGATTAGGAACAACCCTAATTCGGTATGAATACATTTAAACTTGATTACATCTGCAAAGACCCTATTTCCAAATAAAGTCACCTTCATAGACATCAAAGATAAGGAGTTCAACATATTGGGAGTGGGGCACAATTCAACCCATAACACCTATGTCCCTGCCAGTGTTCTGGGCCTGGATCTCCATCCATCCCAGTGATATTGTGGTCCGCCCAGTATTTTTCTTATACAGTTGACCCTTGATCAACATGGGTTTGAACTGCACAGGTCCAGTTATGTGCAGATTTTTTTCAATAAAAGTTACACTAAGCATGCCTGCCTCTCCTGCCTCCCCTCCCACCTCTTCTGCCTTTTCCTCTTCTGCCACCTCAGAGACAGCAAGACCGACCCCTCCTCTTCCTCCTCCTCCTCAGCCTACTCAACGTGAAGATGAGGATAAAGATCTTTATGATGATCTACTTCCACTTAATGAATAGTAAATATATATTTTTTTCTTCCTTATGATTTTCTTAATAACATTTTCTTTTCTCTAGCTTACTTTATTGTAAGAGTACCGTATATAAAACATATAACATACAAAACATGCGTTAATCAACTATTTATGTTACTGGTAAGGTTTCTGGTCAACAATAGGTTATCAGCAGTTAAGATTTTGAAGAGTCAAAAGTTACATGTGGATTTTCAACTGCATGAGGCTCAGCACCCCTAACTCCTATGTAGTTCAAGGGTCAACTGTACACTCTTTTCCTACTTAAGTTAGCAGAATTAGTTTTGCTGCTTACAACTATAAACCCTGACCTGTCTTATCACTAACTCAATTTTCTTTACCTTCCATCTGAGAGTCTTCATCCAGAGCTCACTAAGGATGAGCAGAAGAGTGAATTTCTGATGCAAAGACCCATTTGCTTTAAAAACAAGGAGAAGATTTTCATCCCACTCCCTGGATCAAGCACACTGAGGAAGTGACGGCCCAGGCCCAGGTTAAAGGACTCACACTGACCAATCCCAAACCTCATTATCGAAATGCCTGCAGAACCTTTTGATTTCCTAAATTATGAGTTTGTTCTCAAGCTGCATCTTACTCTGGAGCAGAATTTGCCTAATTTTTGCCTTTGGCCAATGGATGGTGTGAGGCCTGTGGAAAGGACCACACTGCTTGCATCAGACCTCAGAGATGTTGCCCCAGTCTATATAATTTTCATCAAGTCTTGACAGCAGCACCAAAGGGGCCAACCAGCATTTCAGTTGTGTTTGGTCTCAAGTTTCCAAAGCTTCATCAATGTTATTAGGAACAATAACATTATGCCTGAAAGAGTTGCAGAGGAAATGAAACATTACGGGGTTCTAAGAAATGTGGTAATAAAAGACAGCTGGATTTAAAAAGACAAATCTATGCCATTGACTTCAAGGAAATAAAAAACATTAAAAATTTTTGATTAAATCATCTTCACAAACGGTCATTAGGAAAAGAGTGGCAATGTTACTTTTCCATTTGCCCTTGCTAGGATTCTTTTTATGACCTGGCTCTTGCCAATTTCATGGGATTTTAGGAAGGTTAGGGACCACATGCACTTGGAACCGCCTACAGCCATCTTTGCCATCCTTTGCTGTTTGAGAATGAAGCCAACCCAGGAAGGAAGAATCCAAGAGATATATACAAAGTTATTATATCATTTGAGTCCTTCAATCCAGCTATACCTAAAAATACCCATTAAACTTCCAAGTTATTTGAGCTAATAAATCTTTTTTCTTTGTTTAAGCTGGTTTGAGTTGGAGTTCTAGCCTTCAAAATGACAATGTGCTATTAAGTGTCCCTATCTACTTTGACCTAATTTCTATGGACTGCTATTGGCAAGGGAATATTATGTCAAAAGGACCATGAATTTCAGTTGGGATGGTGGTTTCTAAATTTCTGTCATCTAGCACATTATTGGAAATATGTACACAAAACACTTACATAAGCTAATGGAGGAGCACCTTCATAAAGAAATCTTTTGGCACATGCATATTACTGAATTATGATTATATTTCAATGCATGGCCAATATGAAAGTAAATCCAGTAACTAGAGTAGAAAAATCTTTTATTCCACCTGACTCAAGCCCTGTATGTCGCTGCCTCATCACAATAAACCACCTAAGTGTGAATTTATCTTCCTGAGTTTCAGCATTGTCTTGTATTTTTAGCTAAGCTGTGCTGTTTCACCTTGATTCAGCATATTCACAGATGGCGTGTGGGTCACATGGCTCTCGGCCAGACCAAGCACCTAGACTTCTCTTTCTTCTTCTCCCAATCCAGTTTTTCCAAAACCCATAGGACCAGCCTGAACTTCCTCATTCATGCGCATATTTATTCAACAAATAAGTATTGAGCACTCGCTATGTCCCAAGCCCAGACGTAGGCACTGGGAACTCAGTAATTACAAGAACAGAATAAGCCCCTGTCCTTATAAAGTTTACATTCTAGTGAGAAAAGATAGACAATAAACAGTTTAAAGTAGATACATGTCAGATGGTGATAAATGTTATGGAGAAAGATTAAATGAGATAAAAAGGACAGGAGTGCAGGGTGGGTGGCTATTTCACATATGTTGAAATTGTGAGCCTTGGAATTATCTCTGGGAAGAACATGCCATGCCAAAACAGCATGTGCAAAGGCACCGAAGCAAGGACAGCTAGGAGGCCAGTGAAGCTGGAGTGGAGGGAATGAGGGGCAGTGTGGTTGAAGACGAGGTAAGAGAGGTGTTGGGGGGAAAGGGTGATGGAGAAAATTTGGAGCATTCTCAAGCTATTGTAAGAACTTTGAGTTTTACTTTGAGTAAGATTTTAAAAAAAAAACAACACTGGAGGGTTGTGAACAAAGAAAGCACATAATCTGACTTAAAGTTTTAAAGATTGTTGTGTCTGTTGTGGTGAAAATATAACTGGTAGTAAGAACACAAGCAAGGAGACCAGAGAGACTATGAAAATGCAGTGGAGGGAGTAAAAAGTGGTTGAATTTGGGGTATATTTTGAAGGTAGAGACACCAACAGAGTGGGAGGTAAGCAAAAGTTTTCATAAATGTCTCTAAGAGTTTTGGCCTGAGCAACTGAAGAGATGGAGTTGCCAGTTATTTTGATGTCGTGGCTGTATCAGAGGCACAGATTTAGAAATGGGGGAGGAATCAGGAGTGTAGTTATAGTAAGTTTGAGATGCCTATTGGATATCCACGTGGAATAGTTAGCTAAGTGAGTCTGACGGTAAGGGTAAACTTCTGAACTGGGGACATATATTTGGAAGTCATCAGAATACAGATGAAATTAAAATCATAAGACTATATAAGATCACCTAAGAAGTGGATCAATACAGAAGAGAAGAGGTCTAAGGCCTCTGCCCTTGAGCAGCCTGACATTTAGAGGCTGTGAAGAAAGAATCAGCAAAGGAGAATGGGAAGGAACAAGAAGTTAGGTAGGATGAGAACAAAAAGGTGTCCTAGAACCCAAGAGGGGAAAACAAAAATGCCAACAATTCAAGAAAGAAAGAGTGGTTTAATTGGATTAAATGCTGAGATAGGTCAATTATGATCAGGTCAATTATGATCAGGACTAACAATTAACTATTGGATTTGGCTATAAGGAAGTAACTGGAGTGGCTTCAAAAAAGAACAGGAGGGAGTAAGTTGGAAACAGGAGAGCCAACTCTTTCAAGGAGTTTGTTGTCTACAGCAATAGAGAAGTGGAAGAAAAGCAGAAGAGAAACATGAGAAAAGAGAGAATTGTCACTTAAGATGGACAGGGTTTCAGCATGTTTATATGCTAAGGGAATGATCCATTGGAGAGGGAAAAATTTCATGATAAAGTAGGGAGAGAGAAGGCAAAAGGGGCTGGGGTCTAGTGCTCAGGTGTAGGAGTTAGCCTTAGATGGACATATTGATAATGCATTCACCGTAACAGGAGGGAAGACAGAGCATGAAGGTAAAGACACAGATATGTGGGTAGATGATGCAACAGGATCTTATATAAATCCTCTTCTGGCTCCTTTATTTTCTCAGTAAAACAGGAAGCGGATTCATCAGCTGAGAGTGAAGATGAGGGAAAAGAGAAGGACTAAAGGGAGATGAAAAGATGTGAAACAGTTGCCTAGGAAAGTGGGGGGAAAGCCTGGAACAAAGCACTGCAGTAGGTCCCCTGGGCAGCCTAAGGGTCTGCACGGGTCAGTGGTCATCTTCCTACTGTGGGTTTTGAGCATTGTGATGGAGGGGGTGATGTCCATAGGTGTTCAGGGGGCAAAGGGAGGAAGAGGACAGAAGTGAGCAGTAATTTAAAAGTCAGCTAAGTCATTAAGATTTAAGACATAGAAGCAAACATAGGTCTATAGTTCAAATATGAAAGTTGCATGAAATCTTAAAGACAAAAAATTTAGATACAATTTTAATATACCCTGAGAAATAAAATCAGGGAATTTTAGAACTTAAGATGAAAATGACCTTAGAGATTTTCTTGTCTGAATTCACTTTATGACATTTGAAAATCAAAGCCCTGGAGTATTAAATGATTTGTTCAAGATCACAAACCTAGTTAGCTGCAGACACAAGTCTAGACATTAGTTCTCAATCTTCATCCACTAGTCCTTCCTTCCTCATGTACTGGCAGGGAACAAAGACATTTCAGGCAGGTCCCTTTTCCCTCACTGCATGTCCAGGCCTTCCTTTCTCCTAACTGTTCCATCAGTATTCTTCTATAACAAAGTCCCCTTGTTATTTCTCGGAGTCACCCAGCTTCCTTCCAGTGCCTCAGCCAAGTGTGTACTTCGCTGCGGCTTCCAACCTAGTGCATTAGGCTGGGTGGAGAGCCGCGTCTCAGCCAAGTGTGAGTTGGGCTTCACCTGGGAGGAAGAAAGGGAGATTGTCTCACCAAAATCCTGGAGCTGATTTCTCTAGACTCACCAGACAGCACCATGGTGTTCAGGGGCCAGAGCTAAGGCCATGGCATTCTCTTGGTCCTGCTTTTCTTCTGGCCAGAGAGGAGCTCAAGACTTTTCAAGTCAAAAGCCATATGTGCTTACTGGACCAACAAATATCAAGCCTCTGCATTAAGAAGAAAATGAATCTAAACTGGTAAGCTTGAGGATTGCCTGCAGCCTGTGTCCCATCTGAATACCATTTGAACACAACTGGTTAAAGTTCTTCAAATGATGGCTTTTGTTATCTATAAAATTAAGACTAAACCAGAGATCAAGGAATTTCAACTGGAAGCTATATCCTGTCTCCAGTCTCCCATCTTGGTGTAATTTAAGTGAGTTACAGGCCCCTTTAAATTCACTTATTTAAAACAGATACTCATCCAAAGAGGCACTCTATAAACATTTGGCACATCTTGATGAGCACGTCAATTGTCCTTCAAAGGCAGTGGAAACAACCTCAAAACCAATTACTTTTGCTCTCCTCTAAGAAGTCCATTAATTGGAACGAGGGCCTGCCTCTGGCTGAGTGCATCCTCTCCACTCTTTTATGTGTCACAATTGTCCCTTCTGGGGAACAGTAGTATAGTTCCAGGCAATCTTTTTGAATTTAGAAATCATTTCAATAGTATAGAGGTAAAGGATATTGATGGGGACTAGGAGTTAAAAATGTAACAAAGGGGACAGGGGCTTAATAAGTCTGTCTTCTCTTCTCCTGGTGGAAACAAACAATTAAAAAAATGGGAAGAATTCTACATGCCTTGATATCCCCACATGTTCGATGAAATGGGAATAAAATCTCCTAAATAAAATAGACCTTTCAAATGGGGGCTACGTACTCTATAAAAGATTAAAATGGATTAATGGATTAATCTGTGGCGGAATCATCTTAGTCAATACATTACACACCAGTACTACAGGAGGGAGAATCAAGACACAGCATATTTTAAAGAGTCAATCATGCAATCTACTTAGACTGTAATTTTGATTTCAGATATATCTATAGATCTATACCTTTATCTATAAATATATAAGTATATCTCTATAGCTTTTGATCGACGATTCTACATTTATAAGGAAAATAACCATGGATAGGTAAAGGGTTAGCTACAAAGATGACTATTACAGCATTGCTTATAATACAGTAATGAAAAAATTAAAAACCACATGGTATGATATTGATACATTCGTATTATGAATTATGCAGCAACTAAAAGTGATCTTATAGGAGAATGACATAAGATATTCTCAATATATTAAGCTTAAAAAGTAAGGTATTAAAACAGTATGCATGGCAAAAAGTTATACAGTATACATATTCATAGAAAAGAGACTGGAGGGAAATCCACTTAGGTATTAATAGATGGGTGACAGAATTGTGGAAGTTTTCTTCTTCTTCCATAATTGTTTATCTGTGTTTTCTTATCTTTCCCATGATCATCATTATCATAGATTGGGTTCTCTGGGAAAACAGATTCTCAGATGAAGATGTTCATGCTCCTGGCAACAACATCCATAAGGGAATGCTCTCAGAAACAACACCTATAATAGTGAGGGAAGCAGGATCAGCCAGAGGGGGATGTTGAGATGCAATTGCAATAGAGATCTCAACAGATTCTGTAGGGGATTTTGGAACTGGGATGGCCCTTCGGAGGCTAGAAAGTTGTGCCTTGTATCCCTATATTGACAAGCCATTGAATGTGGGCTACCCCAGGGAGGGGTATGATCCTGGAGAGGCAGTTCTTTTCAGCTGAGGGCAATGCCTGGTAAAGAACTCAGCTGTGACCTATTTGCACATAGCATTAGAGCACCTGGGGAAATGAATACCTTAATCTTTAAATGGATGTGGGAAATTGGGTGGCACACCACAGCATCTACTATAGTACACTTTGTGCTACACAGATCCACTGATTTTCTCTATTAAATTTACCCCATCTTTCTTTTTCTGGGGAAACTTACAAAATGAAGGTTAATCAGACAAACAACAGCCCTAGCCACTGCAGCGAGTCATGGAGCTTCAACTGATACTCATCACCTTCTTCCTCTCTTTTCCAGTTTAGATTCCCCTCACTCTCAGCTAGCATCTCTGTTGATTAAGTGGTTTACTTGGGGAGGAGGGGAGAGAGACTATATCCTCAACCTCAATCAACCCTAGTCACCATGCCCTTCCAGGCCATGACTGCTGAATTTGCCCATCTACTAACAAAATTGGGCAGGGAAATACCCACAGACAACTCAGAGGACCCAAAGGTATTCTTCCTTGTACCTACTCCACCTAATGACTAGGGTCAACTAGCCTGCCATTGGTGAGTCCTTTCTTTGACGGATGGTCTCTTGGTACTAGGAATCTACAGTGACCAGGAAATAATGATAATTTAAATTTAATGGTATTTTTATGTGTCCTCTGTTAAAAGCATTCCCCTCTGGGAATCAGAACCTCTAGATTACAGAATTTAGAATTATGGAGACTGAAAATACAGCTTCTCCAAGAGGCACTGGATGGTGATATGCAGGGCTGCCCCTTTGTTCCTGAACCCATGTATTATACCTACTAGGAATACAAAACCGCATGGCAGTCATTGATTTAGGCTATATGCTGCATCCTGGAAGATGGCACCCCATCCTTATAAAACATCATCCAAAGTTGGGGCTTCAGCAACACTTTCAAAGGCTGTTTCATCCTTCTACCTGACCAGTAGTTTCTGGGTGATGCAATATGTGACAGAGCACTGGATAATGCCACACCCCTAGTACCACTGCCATACTTCCTTTGCTGTAAATTTGGTCCCTGGTCTAATGTGATGTTAGGCAGTACTCTCTGTCTGTGGATCAAACACTTAGTATGCCCTCAAATAGTGGGGCTGGCTGAGGCCCTGTGGGAAGAAAAAGGTATATTTATACCTCAAAAACATGTTGATTCCAATCAAGATAAATCTAGTATAGGAGTCCAATATTTTTGCATTAATTTTGCATTAAGTTACTGGTGGTTCTCCTTGAGCCAGACCTCAGAGTTGTTTCTCTGTTGGCCCTTGTAGCTGTCATGTTGAATTTATGGCAGCAGCAAAGCTAAATCAATCTTCGTGAGTGGAAAACCATACTCTTGAGTTTATGCCTAGCCCCCATTTCTGCCACCATAGCTATTTTGTTCATGCAACCATGTGCCTGCCCTGGAGTAGCCAATGACAGAGGCTGGCTGACATCAGTTGACTAAGTTGTTCCATTTACTTGGCTGTTTAGTTCTTTTTCTTCACGGTTAATGTTCAGGAACACTAAAATGTAATACAAATATCTTCACGCTTAGTGACCACTTGCATAGGTACATCCACATTCCTCTTCTCTGTATCTGCTTGTCCCCAAGATTCTAATCATTCTCCTTCAGACCCTTGACCATTCACCCAAGCCATGTGCAGCTGCCCGTGTAAGTGGAAGATGTGCCGCATTACCCAAAGCTATGTTCACTAGGAGGATTTCTCCTCATATACATTATACCAAACCAACACATCCACAACCACAACCAAGCTTGGCTTTTTACCTCCTTTGTCAGGTGGTCATAAGAGACTGCATGTAGCCCTAGGTGTGAGAAGAGAAAGAGAAAACTGCAACAGTGGCAGATGACATGGGAGTCTGGGCTACTTGCTCATGCAGCCTAGTTGTGTCCTCTGGCCCTGCTCATGCTCAATCCCAGATGTGCCATTTCTGCATTTGGATTGCTGTTGGGAATCCCAACTTATGACTTAGTGGGTCTGATAGAATTCAGGTAAGGTAGATGATTCTGGTCAATGGTTACTCAAAGCTCTGGGTTCTACGAGAACCTAGAAGCATACCAGGATCTAATTTTCAACTAGTATAGAATTCTCCACTGTAGATGGTACTAACATGTCATTGCTTCAGAGCCCTAGGTGGCTACATTGTCATGAGCCCTGGAAGATCTTACGGGTCCATCTCTTTCACCATACATTTCAAAGCATAGCTGAGACTGTGCACCATATAGTATGCTGACCATTTTCTTGATGATGTCAAGGCTTGGGTGTGGCGGCTAAGTTAACAAGCCTCTTCCAGATGGTTTTAACTTAAGTAACACACTGGTGGAAGTGATCATGTCTGGCAATCAAGATGTTGCAAACATCAAGCCAAATCAGAAGCTGGTAGTAGAAATACAAGCCTTCTGAGGTATTTTTAGAAAGCATACATCACAATAAGTAACAAGGAGAGCAATAATAGCAGTTAAAAAAAGTCATAATCACAAATTGAGCTATGTGCTTAGCACATCACATTGTTTCATTATTTTATTTAATCCTCACAATAACCCTATGTGTGAAATAGGTACCATTTTTCTTATTTTTATAAAGCTAAAGCATAGAAATATTCAATAATTTTCCCAAGTAACACAGTAAAAGTGGCTTATCGGGGATTTAAAAGACAAATTCATCTGACTCTAAAATCTAGGTTCTTTCCCACAGTATAACCATTCCCCAAATTATGATATTCTCCCCATGAAATAATCCTTCAACACTGCTATTGATTCTTGGTTATCTCTCAGGGAAAACAAGTAAATTTGGAAAGTTAGGTTGAGTCATATAGAATGTTTCCTATTTCTTTATAGCATTTCCAGATCAGAATCTATTTCAGACAGCCAAACATTTCTTCCAGCTAATGTTATTTTGTGACTGATTCTTAGCATGGCAAGATAATGTGGTGGCTGTCTTATGAACCAGTGTTATGATTTCACTATAAAATTCATTTTATTGTACATATATTGGGCAGTGCCAGCTGGAATATTAGGGTAAGCTAAGTGCTAAAACAAATAATCCCCAAATCTCAGTGGCTTAATACAGTAAACATTTATCTCTTACTCATACAAATTTTTTTGAGCTTATTCCTTGATAGGTATCTCTTCTGAGTAGCTCTCCTCCAAGTGATGACTCAGGTATCCGGTCTCCTTTAATCTTGTGAAGGCATGCTCTTCGCGCAGCCTCTCTAAGATTGCCACATAAAGCAAGGAGACTATGGGCAAGGCACATAGAATACTTAGCCACCTTAGCCTGGAAGTGACATGCATCATTTCCATTCATAACCCATTAGCCAGAACTTGTCATGTGGCCGTGCCAAAATTCAAAGGAGCTGGGAAATGGAGTCCTCAGGCAGCTGCAACTTAACTACAACTTTACATTATAGAAGGAGGACCCTCTGGTAGTCACATAGCTCTTCCGGCCATAGCTGGTATCAGCTGATTTGGATTTGTGCAAAGTAACAAAAAGCAAGACTTCTCAGATAATTTCTTTACTGGACACTGCCACCATATCTAGTTATGATACAATCAGTATGTTGTCCCATGCATTTTATTGGATGAATTAATCTGCCTATACTGGGTTAAATGGTGAATCCCCCAAAAAGATTTGTCTACCTAGAACCTGTGAACGTAACCTTATTTGGAAAGGGTCTTTGCAGATAAAACTGAGTTAAAGGTCTTGAGATGTGATCACCCTGGATTAACTGGGTCCAGGGTCATTAAAAGAGACAGAAGAGGAAGAAAGAAGAGAAGGTTGTGTGAAGATGGAGGGAGAGACTGCAGTTATGCTGCCACAAGCCAAGGAATGCGTGGGGCTGCTATAAGCTAGAAGAGGCAAGAACGGATCCTCCCCCAGAGGCTTCAAACAGATCATGGCCCTAATGACAACTTGATTTCGGACTTCTGGCCTCCAGAACTACAAGAGAATACATTTCTGTTGTTTCAAGCTACCAAGGTTGTGGTAATTTGCTACGTCAGCCACAGGAAACTAATACACAGCCTAAAGAGGTATGTTATGGACTGAATTGTGTCCCTCCGAAATTCAAGTGTTGAAGACCTAATCCAACAGAGCTTATAAGGAGAGAGAGACACACCCACCAGAAGTGCACGTACACAGAGAAAAGGCCACGTGAGGACACAGCAAGAAGATGGCCATCTGCAAGCCAAGGAGAGAGGCCTCAGGAGAAACCACACCTACTAACACCTCTGTCTTGGATGTCCAGCCTCCAGAACCATGAGAAGATAATTTCTGTTGTTTAAGCCACCAGTCTGTGGTGTTACGATATGATAGTCCTGGTAGGCTATTACAACATGTGACAGACTTTCTTGAGGTAAAACTTCTAATGGAAGAGCCAGAAGTCACCGGGTGTCTGCATTTGAGAGAGTACTTCTAATGTAATAAGCAAACTAATGTAGTCATAAGCCAAAAGCATGTGTGATGTAGGTGTCTTACCTATGATAAGCAATAAGTACTTAATACAGAGTAAACACTATTTCCTCAATTTTAAATTATTTTCTTTTTTTATTTCTGAAACAAGATATATATAACCGATAAGTATATCTTCCCTTAAAATCTATTTTTAAATGATGGCTTTTCTTATAATTGATGCATGTTATAATCAAGGAAACAATGTATACGAGCACAATGTTAGGCACCTCACATGCTAGATCTCATTTAATACTCCTAACAATCCTGAGGTTCAGCAGACATGAGCAGAGCACTGGCAACAGCTTGCACCAGCTCACGAGAACTGATTGTGCTCATCTCTCCCCAACTCTAGCTGGCAACTTGACATCAGCCCCAGTGGGAGTATCAACCCCATGGGAATTGTCACTTACCAACATACTACTAGACTGGGCAGCACTATTATTACCCCTAACATATAAACGAGGAAACAGAGAGGCTTTTAACTTGCCCCAGTTAATCTCAGATTTCAACCGGGTAGATGTGATTCTCAAAGCACAGGCTCTCAATGCCACTGCTCTGCTGCCACCTGCTTGAATGGTATTGAACGTAAAGCCACAGCTAGTGGTAATTTTGGAACTTCTTAGGTATCATGGTAACAGCAAAGTTTCCTTTATTCAATTAGTTAAGTTTTGCAGATTATATTTGTTTTCTATCATCTGTCATACATGACAAAAAGTAAAGCCATTAATAAGCAAATGGAAAAGAATTTGCCGAGTTATATGGGTGCCCGATTATCACAATATTAAAACAATACATGTCATAAGATGTTATTGAGATACTAATAATAGCACCTTAGGTTTACCACTATCAAAACTCGATAACTTAACTCAACAATGTAAATCCTTTACTCTTTAAATAAAAACCTGTTTAAAGTTATACAGTACATATGATACATAATCAACAGTAATGCATCCTTTAAATGAGATATTTCTCATCATGTTCCTACAAAGTCTGGATTACGGTTGTTATTCAGGAATGTGTAAACTATGGACTGGGGAGGGAGTTATCTCTCCTTTTGCTGGTTGTGAGAGAGACAGGATGTAATCTAACTTTATTTCTACTCCCAAAGATCAGTAAGTTTACAACTGCAAGCAAGGAAGGAATTTGGCCCCACTTAAAATGCCTGCAACTACTGATTTTGACTAAAAGCTAGGAAAAAGTTGCTTTGAGGGGATATAAAACTCCCCAAAAGGCCAGAGAATAGACTGTATTTCGTTTTCTTATAGCTCACAAATATTCATAGTTTCAAGGGTATTTGACAAATAAAAGAAAAAAAATACTAGAGTCTTTTCCCCTATTCCCTAAAGTGAATGGGATAAACAGTTCCCAGCCACTCACTCACTTTCATGAACCTAAGGAAAAGAAGTTGTCTCTTTAAAAACAAGAGACAGAGAAAGGAAAGGCAAAGTCTGAGATCCTGTGACTGTCCCCTCATGAAACCCTGCATATTCTAGCTTGATCCCAAATCTCCAGTTGCGGGACAGAAGCAAAAATCTTAATCTTTCTTCTTCCCTTTCTCCCTCCCTTCATAACTTGGGGAAACTGGCAAGTGGGAGAGTCGGGGAAAAAACTCTTGTCACCAAACAACAGACCATAAACAATGCTAGAAACAGGACAGAGAGCTAAGGGTCACCAGCACTCCTTGCTAATTACCCATCTTTTCCCCACTCTGCATTCTTAAAGATTTCTTGAAATGAAAACAAAGGAATCCGACCAAAACCAACATTTTGATGAGTAAAGTGTAAATGAATGAGAAACAGATGGGCTTGGTTTTCCCAGGAGTCTATAAATGAAGGGTAAGGTGCTCGGGGCAAAATGCATTTGGGGCTTCACTGGCAAATCCTTTGCACTGTTAACAAACTCAAAATGCAGCCAAAGTTCACGCACCCACGTCTCCACACGTTGGCAGGACTCAGAATGAAGAAGGATCTTGGTGCCAAAGGAGCAGGCTTTGGAGACCCCCAGGACATTGTTCGGCACCTCACAAATCATATTTTATAGGTGCCAAAGGCAGTTGCAAATCTCACATGTGCAGCCAGAAGTTTTCATTCAAGAACCCAGCAATTTTGGCTTTGATCAGAAACCACAGATTGGTGTAAACATTTCTCTCGCCACGTTTTATGATATTTATGCTTTGCATGGATCCTCCTGGTCTTATGATCACAAAGTGTTCTGCAGGCATCTGCTGCCAAGCCATCTCCATCTTAGCCTTCAGGTGGAGAAACAAGGCATAAGGGCAGGGATGAGTGACATGCCAAAGGTCATTCCCTAAATCGGAGGGGTGAGCTCTTCTTTGTGCATCCAGGCCAGGCCTGCCTTCCTCGCCACCCCAACCCCCCTTTTTGGGATTAGTATCTCCCTGATGTCTTCAAATCATGTATATATCAAGTTACAGCTCAGAAAGAATGCAATTTTGGTTTTTCATTTGGGGGGAAGAATAGGCCCCCAAACCACGGATTATTTGAAAACGATCCAAGTTGACTTTAAGATTTTTGAAAATAATTTATTTGGCAATCCTGAGACCCAAGATTGGCCATTTGGCCAAAGGAACATTCCCTTTAGTGCAAATACTACAATTAATGGGCCGCATCGTCCTCTGCTCTAGAGCAACATAAGCGGCCAGCTGCTGAGAACGCTGTGCGGTCTTCCAGTGTAAACGCCACTGATATCATCACCATCAGAAGGTCATAAAACTGATTGATTATAAACACAGCTCTCATTTGTTTACAGCTTAAATTTTTGGGTTCGGGGTAATTAGCACATTAGCCGTCTCTCAGGGTGAGGGCTCACAGGTGCTGGGAGAGAGCTTTCCAAGGGCAGTCAAGCCAGAAGGGGACCACAAAACCTTTCTCAAAGTGATCACTGGCCTTTCCCAGAAACAGACTGGGAAAATGCTGATTCTGCTGAGCATGGGGTAGCTGGTAACACCCACGTGGGTGCACCCACATAGGAGGGCATTTGACTCCCGTGGAAATTTATTCTAACACAAGGTAAGGTCAGAAAAATCTGAGACACGTCAGAAATGTGCGGGAGATGTCCTCTGTGAGGAGCCTGCAGCTGCTGGAGCCTTTTAAGATTCCTTCCCTTTCTCTCAGGTCAACAAAGACAGATAAAGATCACCCTTGCTAGTGGTAACTGGTACTTAGTTTCTTTTAGTTATAGGTAAAATAAACTCTTTTAGTCTTATAAAGATATTGCTTCTCAGACACTCACTTAGGGAAAGCGGCCAGCTCTGCTGTCTTCCCCGGATTTGATTCTCATTTTAGATCCTGCCCCTCCCAGTTTTGATCTGCGCCTTCCACCATCAAGGCAGGTTTTATCTGGACAGCTGGGGCCATCAAATTGGTGCAGATTGTCCAATTAGTCAGCCAGGCCTCCTGGGTAAGTGAGTTTTCTATATTAGCCTCGGTGAGAGCTCCAGAGAGCCTGAAAAGTTTCATAAAACACTTAAAAGCTATCCTTTTAAAGGATATGTGCCTGTGATTTTAGTTGTTAGATTGATCAGAGGACTAGCTTTTTTTTTTTTTTAACTGTTTTACCCAATTCCTAAATCTTTTTACTCAGCATGAGATTCTTTTCAATATCTTAAGTGATAAACTATTAACAAGTCAAGGGCTCTGGAACTGAATATGGAACATTAAATATTGTTCATCCCAGGCCACATTCATGGTCAGTAATTTGAATTCCATTTTTCATTCATAATATTATTTTAACAATTAATATTCATATTGATTTTTATAGCTTTCAAAGTTTCTTTACCTATATTTATCTCTTTTGATCTTCACAGCAATGCCATGAGACTGGGCAAGGATCATGATATCTGCATTTCATATATCAGGAAACAGGCTCAGAAGGATGGACCTATGCCAGATGCCAAAGCAGTAAAGTGGTAAATCTTCTCATTTGAAATTCATTTTCTTTGACCCACATCACACTATTTGTGGGAGGTTTAATATGAAGGATATTCCTTTGAAGCCATTGTTTTGCATGCTTTCCAAATTTTAGCCACTAGAATAAGAGAGCTGGCAGCTTTGTGGTGCACAGAAGTAGCTGCAAATTATAATCAAGTGATCCTTAGGTATTTCAACTATCTGTAAATATTCAGTTAATACACTACAGATATATTGTGAAAGACCTCAAATAGGAGCATGTACTTGCTTCTTTGAGTTGCTAAAGCTCAATTTATGTTGTACAGCAGTTTCCATTGGCATTGCATATTGACTTATTCCCCCCCCCCCTTTTTTTTTTTTTTTGAGACAGAGTCTCACTCTCTTGCCTGGTCTAGAGTGCTGTGGCATCAGCCTAGCTCACAGCAACCTCAAACTCCTGGGGTCAAGCGATCCCTCTGTCTCAGCCTTCCGAGCAGCTGGGACTACAGGCATGCACCACCATGCCCAGCTAATTTTTTCTATTTTTAGTTGTTTGGCCAATTTCTTTCCATTTTTAGTAGAGACGGGGTCTCACTCTCGCTCAGGCTGGTCTCGAACTCCTGAGCTCAGGACGATCCGCCCGCCTCGGCCTCCCAGAGTGCTAGGACTACAGGCGTGAGCCACCATGCCCGGCCTCCCAATTTTTAAAAGATATGCTCAATACCTTTTTGGCATTTCATTTCATTTACTTCACTTGCTGTAGTGATTCCTGAGAGTTCACACTAAAATGTTGGTATTCATGAAACTTTAAGGGTAAAAAAAAAAGTCAGATTAATTAATCAACACTTCCAGATACATTTGGTCTCTTCTCTTTAAAAAAAATTCTAAGAATCGAAGAACAGGATTTAGAACAGCATCTCCCAATGGGATGATTTCCATTCCAAGCAAATGAAGATGGGTTTTGATAAATTCAGTCATTCAACTTATTCATATTCAGCTTTTGTCACAAAGTAGGTACTGTGCTAGGTTCTAGGGATGTCAGAGTGAACGAGAGAGAAAGCCCTGTTAACCTAGAGATTCCAGTCTAATAAGGAGCCTTCCTTGGGAAGCCTTTCCCAGCTGCCAAGTCTGGGCTAGATGCCTTTGCTCTTTACTCTCATAACACCATGTACATATTACATTTCCTCACATTTATCACACCAAATAATAACTGTTAATTTTGTCTACTGGCCATCTCTCTGTCCACCTTACTCATAGTCATGTCCCCAATCCTTGGCATGCTGACTGGCATACAGTAGGCGTAATAAAGTCTTGAATAAACAAATGGATCTTATTTCATTCTGGATTAAAAACCCAAGTCAAATGAGAAAAAAGTACCTCATTTATTCAGCCTAGTGTGATTCCTTTAGCAGAGAAGACACTTTGTCAAAACTGACTTTCAGCATATGTTAGGGCACAGAGAACATACTTTGTAGCCAGGGGAAATCAGGTACCATTAAAACTCATTGATTGCTTTTTTAAAAGAAATTCCTCTCTACCTCCATTTACCCTCTTCTTCCTCCTAGGATCTCTGTACTTTTTCAGCTGTTGTCTTTAGCTACCTTTTACCCACTGCTTCATAGCCAACATTGTAGCTGTACCTTCTGGCCTTCGCATGTCTAATTATTCTCATACTTCATCATCCCTTTAACTTCTTTTCACATTTCAGTTTAACTTTAGGAGAGTTCATTCTCAACAATAACAACTGCTAGAGAAGAGGTACTAGATAATCCCATTATAAAATGTTAGGCAGAACTCAAATGAGCCTTAGGTTTTCCTAGTGAGTTCTTTGATGAAAATACAATGTAAATTCTTTAGCTAGAAAGTCCCATGAAGAACATGAGGTGTGGCTTGGGTTTGGGCCAGGTGAGCCACATAGACAGGTAGCAAGGAGAGACCTTGCTCCAGGTTTGAGCTTTGCTCTGCAGACCAGATCAGTTTTGTCAGGATATCTAGAACTGATAAGCCCTAAGGAGGTCAACTCATTCTAACCAATCCCAAAGAAGTCAAATGCCAATTACTTCTCACAGACTGGATTCTCAATTTTTCTAATTAGTTCATTTTTGTTTGTTTTCATTTATTTTTATAGCCAGATATATATGAGAAGCTAAATCATAATCTGCTTTCTTGCTCAGCACAGAATTATGCAAGGGGAATTGGTTGGATTTGAGAGGCATTTATCCAAAATCAAAAAGAAAAGAGACACACACACACACATGCACGCACACACACGCACACGCACACACACACACACACACACACACACACACACACACAGAGAGAAAGCATAGGTCCGTGAAGCTAGTAGAGGGAAATAGCCATATAAACAAATACGTACCTCAAAAAGGTGTTACAGATACTTTGAAGGAAATCCATGTCAGATATTGAGTTCAGTTTTAGCTGACTAGGGTGGGATGTCGCTGGTTAAGAAAGGTTTGTTTCTTTGTGGCAATGACTTGAGCTGTGTATACGAACCACATAAAGGGAGAGGAAGGAGAACATTCCAGCTAGAAGTAATATACTGTGAGCAAAGACTATCATTAAATAGTTTCATACATTTGGAGATTTTCTACTTGTTTGTTCAAAAATTCAGAAAAAAGATGCAGGTTGAACACAAGGAATAAATAATTAGTTAAATATTATACATGTTAAATTTCAAGCATCCATGGAACATTTCAGCAGAAAGATTCATTAGGCAGCTAGATAATAGGTTTGGAGATGGAGAGAGATTAGAGCAGGAAATAAAGATTTGTAAATCATCGACACTCATGTTGAGTTGCAGTCTTGGGAATGAATGCAATTGCTCCCAAGAGAGCATACACAATGAAAAGAGGGAGATGATTGGGAATTGTTTGAAAAAGTGACAACTGGGAAATAATTTAAGAGGCAAACAAAAAAAGACATAGCCATTATGGAGGCCTAACAGGATTCATAGTAAGTGGTTTGGGAAACGAGAAAGAAGAGAGCTCTAAGGCTGAAGATAAATGCATAGAAAGGGCTAGGAAGACAAGAACTGAGACAGGCCTGTTGGATTTTGCTATAAATGGGTCATTAGGACCTTTGACAAACAAAGTGGTTTTAATAGAATAACATTAATAGACCTCATGTTTGCAGGCTAAAGAGCAAATGGGAGGCACACAGGTGAGCAAAGGATGTGTACTTATTCTTTTAGGAGCTCAGCTTTAAAGGAAACGAAAGGAGCATTAGCCAGAGAGTTAACATATTTTTTTCTTTTCACCAGTTCTATTCAACATGGTATTGGCAGACCTATCCATTGGAATAAATCAATGAAGAAAAAAGGGCCTAAATATTAAAAGAAAGAAGTAAAACTGTTCCTACTCACAAGTATGATTTTTTTAATAGAAAAACTTAGGGAAATCTACAAAGCTACTACACAATAATAAATGAATTTAGCAAGGTTAATATTAATATATAAAAATACAAGGTTAATATTAATATATAAAAATCAACTACATTCTTATATACTAGCAACAATAATTTGGGAACTGAAATTTTCTTAAAATCCTGATTTTAATAATATAAAAAACAAAAAGTACCTGGAAATAAGTCTAATGAAAGATGTATAAGACCTCAACACTGAAAGCTATAAAACATTGCTGAGAAATATTAGAAAAGTTCAAAATAAATGGAAAGATATACCATGCTTATGGACTGAAAGACTCAAAACTGATAAGGTGGCAGTTCTCCCCAAGTTAGGCTATAGATTTAGTGGAATTAAAATAAAAATCCTAGTATTTTTATAGAAATTTCAAAATGGAAATAAAAAGGATCTAGAATATTCAAAGCATTTTTGTTTTTTAAAAAAAGCAAAGTAGGCCTAATCTTAATTTCTAGGCTTACCTAAAGAAGTAGTAATAGTAATAATAAAGACAATGTGGTATTGGTAAAAATGATGAACATAGAGAAATCAGTGTGACAGAATGGAGAGTCTGGAAATAGAGCCATAAACATATAGTCAATTAATTTATGCCAAAGGTGCTAAGGGAATTGAATTGAGAAAGGAAAGTCTTTTCAACATATGATATTGGGTCAACAGGACATATTTTGGGAAATAAAAAACAAATATTTACCTCACACAACACATAAAAATTAACTTAAATAGATCAATGACCTATCTGTAAAGCCTAAAACTATAAAACTTCAAGTAAAGAAGTTTCATAAAACTTTTAGAAGAAAACATATGAGAAAATTTTGGTGAACTTAGGGCAAGAAAAAATTTTTTAGATGTAACACAAAAAACACAAAGCATTGAAGGAATAAACTGATATACTGGACTTTATCAAAATTAAAACCTTTTGCTCTTTAAAAGACACCATTAAGAAAACAAAAATGCCACAATTAGGGAGAAAATGTATACAACCAAGATATCAGACAAAGGACTTATATCTAGAATATATAAAGAATTCTCACAACTTAATAATAAGATAGCAAATAACCCATTTTTTTTAAATGAAAAACTATTTGAAAAGACACTTCATGAAAAGAAGATACCGAGTGGCCAATAAGAACATAAAAACATGCTCAATGTCATTAGTTATCAGGTAAATTCTCAGACATATCTAAAACCAAAAATGAATGCAGTTTAGGTGTTCAAGCTAAGGAATCCAGTAATACCTAACACCTAAAAAATGCTAAATAACAGTAATGGTTTTTTTGGTTGCAAGTAATACAACCCGATTCTTGACATCTTGCACTAAAAGGTATTAATGAAAAGATTCCAGTACCATGCAAAATTAAAGGAAGAACTGAACAATAAGAATTGGAGAAAGATGGGACCTGGGAAACCCAGAGACCTTAGTCACAAGAACTCCTGGACCACCATGTCTGGTAAGATATAGATAAAACAAACTCAGTTTCTCCTATACTGACACAACACAAAATATTTCTGTGACCTCTAGTCACCAAAATATGTGGGGCTTTCTCCCAGCAACCAATCAATTCTTCAGCTGGGTATCCTCTAATTCAATTCAATTCTGACACTATCTATAATATTTGGAGACAGCATCAGATCCCATAGGTTGAGGGTTCAGGCCCACAAGACTGCCCTCACTTTTGATGCCAATCGCAAGCTCCAGGTTGTTTTACCTGTGCTTCTGACTGACCAGTTATAAATTGGGGTTCCCATGCCCCCCTCCTTGGGCTTGATTAATTTGCTAGAGCAGCTCACAGAACTCAGGGAAACACTTTACTTACATTTACTGGTTTATTATAAAGGATATTACAAATATAGATGAAGAAATGGAGAAGATGCATAGGGTGAGGCATGTGGGAAGAGGCTCAGAGCTTCCATGCCCTCCGTGGGTGTGCCACCCTTCAGGAACCTCCACGTGTTCAGCTACTTGGAAGCTCCCCGAACCCAGTTCTTTTGGGTCTTTATGAAAGCTTCATTATGTAGGCACGATTGATTAAATTATTGGCTATTGCTGATAAAGTTTACCTTCAGCACCTCTGTCTTCCCCAGAGGTTGAAGGTTGGGGCTGAAAAGTGTTTCTGTTGACCAGCCCCCATCCTGAAGCTATCTAGAGTTGCCAGCCACCAGTTGACTCATTAACATGCAAAAAGACACTTATCACTTTGAAGATTCTAAGGATTTTAGGAGTTGTATGACAGGAAACTGGACAAAGATCAAATATATATTTCACAATATCAAAATATCTTTGGGGCATTGCCATAGAAATAACTGATCCAACAGCCATCAGTGTCACTCTGGTCAATATACAAATTCCTGGTAAGGAATGTATGACTGTCCTATTTTTAGTGGTATATCCATCCTTTGCTGAGTAGGGAAAGCAAGGAAAGTGGGTACTGAAGTTGTCAGCCCCCACCAACACCACATTAAATGAGAAAGGAAAGTGGTGTACAATTACTCAAAATAGAGGGAAGAAATACTGGGTAGCCAAAAAGAAGAGACGTTCCTTCGAAGACGCAATAAGCTTTCCATCTTTAAGAAGCCCACTGTCCTTGGTGTTGTTACACGTGAGGGAAATGTGCCGTGTTGGGTGGCTCAGATCTGGGGATTACTTTGTGGCCTTACACACCCTTCCCAGGATAAAAACCTTCATCTCTATTCCTGAACTGCCTTTATATGTTTCATAAATAGTGCATAATTATTCTTTCTACAGGCTGTTTGCTTTGAGATGTAGTCAGCCACATGGTAAAAGCAGGTGTTAGTCACTTATTTAACAGTCTTAGCCCCAGCTTCTCAGGTCCTACAGCTATCGGTTTCTCCTAAACTAAATCATCCTTCTATTTCCCCAGCTGTGCCAGTTTCCCTCTCTTCTTCAACAGATTCTAACCTGCATGATTCCAGCTGTTTCATCTTCACATGGCATGATTTCCTCCAGTTTTTTAATGTAATTCATTTGTTTATTCATTATTCATTTAAATCTAATGAACACCTGTCAAAGTTGATTCTAATCCTGTTTGTTTTGCTTTTTGTCTGACTTGTAAATCAGTAAGTTCCAGGTCTGTTTCACTCACCATTGTGTCTCCAGCTCCTACCATAGCACCAGACACATAATATATACTCAATAAAACCAGGCAAATGAATGAGTACATGAAAGAATTAACATAAAAGATTTCTGCATGACAGTACAAGGAGTTCTGTAGAGCCAATCTCCAGTGAAACTGCTGAAAATTATAATTAGGAAAAAAAATGAACACTTAAAGGAAATGGTTCTACAGGCATACAGCAAATGAAGAAACATTTATTTAAGAAAATCTACTAAAACTCAGTAAGAACTGTCAGAGCCTGTGGGATTTGACTAAAGAATCATACCCTTCCTACTCCCAACATTGAATCAGAAACTCCACCAGATTGGTACAGTCAAGAACACAGAGCTTTCTCTCCCCTAAGCTTCCAGTCAGAGGATATCTTTCCAGGAGGGAAAGGATGTCAGCAATTCTCATTCTGCCCCCAGCTACCTGTTGCGGAGGCTAATTTTTGACAGTGCAACAGATAGGTGGCAGCTTCTATTTTCTGCCCAACCCCCACTCATGGAATGGAGAACATGGTGCCACTGAGAATACTGGAGCCTTGAATTTCCTTGTTGTAGTTCTTGGGGTTCCATGCCAAGGGAGGCAAGCTGAGGACACCAGAGGCTGCTGCCTCCACCCATTCAGTACTCAGTTCCAAAAGTGAGGCTGTCACTCAGACAGAAGTACATAGTTGTCCCTCCCCCAACCCAAGAATAGAGCCATGGCTCAGAGATTTTGCCTGGGAGAAGCAAATCCCAGGAGCTCCAAATCCCTCTTCCAAGGAATTTACTTCACTTGTAATGAAGTGTGGAGAAGTTCAGCTCTAACGGAACTCTCAAAAATAGTGGAAGTTGTGGTGAAAGGTAATTGGGAAGAGGTTGGTAGATTCATTGGAAATATAGGCTAAATTGTTAGGTGGCTATTTTGCTGGAGAGAACTGGGAAAACGCACAGTTGGGAAGAACTGGAGTCAGAACAAATCTCAAATACTTCCCTCTGCAACTATATCTTCAAAGAAGCCTGATTTAATTGAATTAGTTTATGAAGCAATATATGCCCCAGGATATTGTCAAAAACAATGGAGCAATCAGCTGGCAATTAGTGGTGCTTAATAGCTGGGTGTGGTCGGGGAAGGAGGCTATCAAAGAAAGCCTTGCCAAAACCACTTTCATCCCAGGGTGACTGTGGGCATACCCAAGGCTGTGCCCCTGAGGAGCAACATCACAGGCTTTACACTGTAGGGGGGAAATAGACTTCACAAAAGTAATCTAGACAGTCACTAAACCAACAAACGAGCAAATAATAATAAGCTCCAGAATGGGGAATAAATACCCAGAGTTGCTACAATACATTATCTAATATGTCAAATTTCCATTTTAAAAAATGGGACATGCAAAGAAACAGGAAAGTATTAGTCATATACCAGAAAAAAGCAGGAAACAGAAACCGCCTGTGAGAGCAACCAGATGTTGGGTTTAACAGACAATGACTTCAAAGTAGCCATTACGATATGTTCAGAAAACCAAAGGAAATCATAATTAAGGAAGTAAAGTAAGGTATGATGACAATGATGCATCAAATAAAGAATATCAATAAAGAAACAGAAATTATAGGGAAAAAAACCAATGGAAATTCTGGAGTTGAAAAGTACAATAACTTAAATTTTAAAATTCACTAGAGGGGCTCGACAAACTAGATTCGAACTGGTAGAAGAAAGAATTAGCAAACTTAAGATAAAGTGATAGAAATTATACAATCTGAGGAACAGAGAGAAAAAAGAAGGAAGAAAAACAAACAGCCTCAGAAGATGTGAGACACCATTAAAGATATCAGTATACTCATAATGTGAGTGTCAGAAAGAGAGGAGAAATAGAAAGGGAAGAAAAAATATTCAAAGGAATAATAGCTGAAAACTTCCTAAGTTTATGGAAAAACATTAATCTACACATACAGGAAGCCCAACGAAATCCAAGTAGGATAAACACAAAGGGATCCACAAATTGTCACATTGTAGTAAAAATGCTGAAAGCCAAAAACAGTGAGAAAATCCTGAAAGCAGAAAGCAAAAAATCTATTCACATACAAGGGAACTCCAAGAAGGTTAACAGTTGACATCCCATCAGGAACAATGGACTTTAGAAGGCAGTGGGATAGATAACATATTTAAAGTGCTCAAACAAAAAAACTGTCAGCCAAGAATCCTACATCCTACAAAACCATCTTTCAAAATGAAGGCAGAATAAATTCCCAGATAAACAAAAACTGAAAGAATCTGTTGCTAGCAGACATGACTTACAAAAAATACTAAAGAAATTTCTTCAGGTTGAAAGCTCCAGACAGAAATCTACATATAAAAAAAAACAAAAAAAACAAAAAAACAGGGCCGGGTGTGGTGGCTTACGCCTGTAATCCTAGCACTCTGGGAGGCCAAGGCGGGCGGATCGTCCTGAGCTCAGGAGTTCGAGACCAGCCTGAGCAAGAGCAAGACCCCGTCTCTACCAAAAATAGAAAGAAATTAATTGGACAGCTAAAAATATATATAGAAAAAAATTAGCCGGGCATGGTGGCGCATGCCTGTAGTCCCAGCTACTCGGGAGGCTGAGACAGTAGGATTGCTTGAGCCCAGGAATTTGAGGTTGCTGTGAGCTAGGCTGATGCCACAGCACTCACCCCAGGCAAGACAGTGAGACTCTGTCTCAAAAAAAAAAAAAAAAAACAGTAAAGGTAATTATGTAATTACAAAAGACAGTATAAATGCATATGTTTTCTCCTTCTCTTAATTGATTTAAAAAACAACTGTATAAAACAGTTTGTAAAAATGTATTTTTAGGCCAAAACATACAGAAATGTAATAAATTTGCCAATAACTGCACAAAGGAGGTGGGTGGAGCAAAGCTCTATCAGACTAAAGCAGTCACCACAGATGGTAACTTGGATCTACAGAAACAAAGAAGGATAATCAGAAATGATAAATAAGAAGATTAATGTAACAAAAGCTATAAATATATACTTGCTTTCTTCTCTCAACTTCCTTTAAAGTCATAAAATTAACAAAAAGAGGAAAAACAGAATAGAGCTAAATAATATTTCTATATCTCACTGCAATTAAGTTAGTATAAACCTAAAGTAGATTCTGACAAGCTAAGATGTACATGGCAAACATTAGAGCAACCTTTAAGCAAATAACTCAAAAAATGGTGAAAAAGAATTCAAGAATTAAAATGCTGCATTAGAAAATATTCACTTAATGTACAATAAAGCAGTAAAGGAGAAATAGAGGGAAATTTATAGCTTTATACCTAAATTAAAAAACAAAAAAAGACCTCAAATCAATAACCTAGGCTTCTACCTTAAGACACTGGGAAAAGAAGAGCAAACTAAATATAAAGCAAGTAGAAGGAAGGAAATAATAAATTAAAGTGGAAATGAATGAAACAGAAAATAGAAAAATAGATAAAATCAATGAAACTAAAAGCTAATTCTTTGAATAGATTAACAAAATTGACAAACCTCTGACTAGATTGGGAATTACTAGAATCAAAAATGAAGAAGAGAAGGCTAATGCTAATCTTCTGACTTTACATAAAAAGGATTATATAGGAATACTATGAACAATTGTATGCTAATAAATCAGACAACTTAGATGGAATGGACAAATTCCTAGAAAGACACAAACTACTGAAACTGAGTCAAGAAGAAATAGACAGTATGAATATACCTATAATAAGAGATTGAATTAGTAGTTTAAAAATTATACATGGGCCGGGCGTGGTGGCTCACGCCTGTAATCCTAGCACTCTGGGAGGCCGAGGCGGGCGGATCGTCCTGAGCTCAGGAGTTCGAAACCAACCTGAGCAAGAGCAAGACCCCATCTCTACTAAAAATAGAAAGAAATTAATTGGACAACTAAAAATATATAGAAAAAATTAGCCGGGCATGGTGGCGCATGCCTGTAGTCCCAGCTACTCGGGAAGCTGAGGCAGAAGGATTGCTTGAGCCCAGGAGTTTGAGGTTGCTGTGAGCTAGGCTGATGCCACGGCACCCTAGCCCAGGCAAAAGAGGGAGACTCTGTCTAAAAAAAAAAAAAAAAAAAAAAAAAATTATACATGAAGAAAAGCCCAGGCCCAGATGGCTTCACTGGTATATTTTACCAAACACTTAGAGGAAGAATTAACACAAATTCTTCAAAAACTACAAAGTTTTCAAAACCTACAAGAGGAAGGAACACTTTCAAACTCATTCTATGAGGACAAAACCCTCAATTACCCTGACACCAAAACCCCACAAAGATATGGCAGAAAACTATAGACCAACATCTCTTCTGAATATGGAAATAAAACTCATCAACAAAATACTAGCAAACTGAATCCAGCACCATATAAAAAGATTATAAACCATGACGAATTAGGATTTAGTTCAGGATGCAAGGTTGGTTTAACATCTAAAAATCAATTAATGTAATACACCATGTAAACAGGATAAAAAATAAAAAAACACATGATCATCTCAATAGACAAAATAAAAGCATTTGACAAAATCCCAACCGCTTTCATGATAAAAACACTCAAAAAACAAGGAATCGAAGGAAACTTTCTGAACTTGATAAAGGACACCTACAAAAACACATAGCAAATATCTTACTTAATGGTAAAAAGACTGGGTGCTTTCTCCCTAAGTTCAGGAACAAGACAAGGATGTCCACTCTCAATACATCCATTCAACACTGTCCTGGAGATTTGAATTAGGCTAATTAGGCAAGAAAAAGAAATAAAAGGCATCCAGATTGGAAAGGAAAAAGCAAAACTATCGCTGTTTGCAGATGGCATGATCTTATTTATAAAAAGTCCTAAGGAATCCACTAAAATACTATTAGAATAATACAAGACTTATCAAATCTTAACAAAGGTTATAAGATACAAGATCAATACACAAAAATCAATTGTATTTCTATTCAGTTATAATGAATAATCCAAAAATGAAATTAAAAGATAATTTCATTTATAATAGCATCAAAAGAATAAACTATTTATGAATAAATTTAACAAAGGAAGTATAAAACTTATACTCTGAAAACTACAAATAATTGTACTTAAAAGAAATTAAAGAAGATGTAAATAAATGAAAACATGCTATCTTCAAGGATCAGAAGGCTTAATATTGTTAAGATGCCAATATTCCCCAAATTAATTCCAAATTAATACATTTAACACAATCAGAATTCCAAATGGCTTCATTATAGAAATTGACAAGCTGATCCTAAAATTCACATGGAATTGCAAGGGACCCAGAATAGCCAAAACAATCTTGAAGGAGATGAACAAAGTTGGAGAACTCACACTTTTTAATTTCAAAACTTACTTCAAAACAACAGTAATCAAGACAGTGTGGTATTGGCATAAGGATAGACACATAGATCAATGGAATAGAACTGAGAATCCAAAAATAAACCCGTGGGTCTGCGATCAACTAATGTTTGACAAGTGCACCAAGATCATTTCATAGAGAAAAGAACAGTCTTTTAAAAAATGATGGTGGGTATCTAAGACTCTTTTGTGCTGCTATAACAAAATACCACAGACTGCATAATTTATAAAGAATGAAAATTTATTTCTCACAGTTCTGGAGGCTGGGAAGTTCAAGATCAAGGTGCCAGCAGGTTTGGTTGTCTGGTGAGGATCCAATCTCTGCTCGAACAATGTGTCCTCCAATGAGGAGGAATGCTGTCTCACACAGCAGAAGGCAGAAGGACAAAAAAGGATAAACACCTTCCATCAAGCACTTTTATAACAGCATTAATCCACTCATGAGGGTGGAGCCCTCATGATCTAAACACCTCCCAAAAGGCCCTACTCCCAACACTGTTGTATTGGGGATTAAGTTTCCAACACATGAATTTTGGGGAACACATTCAGACCCTGACACTGTAACAACTGGGTAGTAATATGTCAAAGAATGAAATTGGACCCTGACCTCACACCATATATAAAAATTAACTCAAAAAGATCAAAGACCTAAACTTAAGAGGAAAAACTATAAAATTCCTAGAAGAAAACACAGGTATAAATCTGCATTACTTTGGATTGGAAAATGGTTTCTTAATTATGGCACAAAAAGCACAAATACAAAAAGAAAAAATAGGTAAATCAGAATTCATTGAAATTAAAAACTTCTATGCTTTGAAGGACATTCTCAAACAAGTGAAAAGACACCCTACAGAGTAGGGGAAAATATTTGCAAATCATATATCTTATCAGGGACTTGTATCCAGAATATATAAAGACCTTTTAAAATTAAATAATAAAAAAAGAAGTAACCCAATGTTAAAGTGGTTGCAAAGGATATGAATAAACATTTCTCCAAAAAAGATACACTAATGATCAACAAGCATATGAAAATATACTTAACATTATTAGTCATCAGAAAAATGCAACTCAACACCACAATGAGATACTACTTCTTACCCATTAGAATGGCTATAATAAAAAAGACAGATAAAAATAAGTGTTGGTAAGGATATGGAGAAATTAGAACACTCATACATTGCTAGTAGGAATCAAGATGGTGTAGCCACTTTATAAAGCAGTCTGTCAGGACCTTAAACTGTAAACACAGTTACCATTGACTCAGAAATTCCACTCCTCGGTATATATCAAGATAAATGAAAACATACGTCCACAAAAACTTGCACAAAATGTTTATAAAAGCATTACTCATGATAGTCAAAAGGTGCAAACAACCTAAATGTACATAAACTGGTTAAAGGATAAACAAAATGTGGTAAATTCATATAATGGAATATTATTCAGCCATAAAAATCTGTTATAAAAAATAATATGCATATGTTATTTCAGGAAAAGGGAGTAAGTGATTTAGAAATATTTCTATTTTACCTCCTGTCTTTTTAAAGGGACAACATCCAGAATCCTTACAAAAATTTTGAAATTAGAAGTAAAAATGAAGCATACCTTAAATAAATTTAAATAAGGTAGAACCTTTTTTTTTTTTTCAAAATACATTTTTCTGCATCTGATGTTCTATCTTGATCATAACAAGCATCTTTCCCAGGGAGGCTACTTCCAGAAGATACTGGGTCACAGGCTGTCATTCACATACCTCATAATACCGTACCACTATCTAAAATTACCTCTTATTTACTTGTTTACTGTCTGTTTCTCTACATGAAAATAAAAATTCCATATTCACTACTGATTATAACTCCAGGGTCTGTGCTACTCAAAGTGTGGTCCAAGGACGGTGCCAGGCCATGAGTGGTGGTACCAGTCCATAATGAGCTAAGTAGAGAAACCATGTAGCAACTGATTTTATGTCTGCTGAATCTAATAATGTAAAAAACTGGACTTGTATTTTGTATATCTTTGGTTTATTTTTTTTTCTAGTGATTTGTTTTTACAGGATTGTTTTTCAAGTATCAAGTTGTAATAGATTTAAACTTTTAAAAAACAGGACCAGTTCTGTTAAAAACTTTTAAACTGTTAAAAAACAGGACCAGTTCTCAAACCACAAATGGTTTGAGAAGCACTGGTTTAGGTGACTATCAAACTTTTTGCTTCCCTACCCTAATGAAGTATTAAGGCTGGGAAGTATCCACAATCCCAGGGATTGCATTTCCCAGTCTACTTGCATGGAGGTGAGGGAAAACATTTGTCCTGAGAAAGAGAATGTGAGCAAAAGTGATGCCGTGTCTCTCCTGAAATGTGAATAAGGGGCTATGCCCCTTAACTGTGATGGTTAATTTTATGTCTCAACTTGATTGGGTTAAGAGATACTCAGATAGCAGGTAAAACATTATTTCTGGGTGTGTTTGTGAAAGTATTTCAGGAAGAGATTGGCATTTTAAATCAGTAGAATGAGTGAAGATCCACCAAGGGCAGGGGTGGAGCACAATGGCCAAATAGAAACCTCTAGTGATCGTCCCTCCCCATGAACCCCTAATTCAATAACTAACTTGCAAGCAAGCACCTTCAGAAGGATCAAAAATCAGGTAAACAATCGTACTACCTGGTTTTAACATTATATCAAGGAAAGAGGCAGTGAAGAGGGTGGAGAAGACAATTTTGTATTGCCTATACCACGCCTCCTTCATCCCTTGGCAGTACCATGCCATCACACTGCGAGGAGGCAGAATCTGTGTGTCCAGGGGAGGGAAAGTAAAGTGATTGTGGGGCTTTGCATTGAAACTCAGGGTTGCCCTGAAACAGGGCAACACAGCACAGGACAGAATTCTGCCAGTGCCCAGAGAGGGAGCATTTAGACCACCTTGGCCAGAGGGAAATCCTCCACCCGGAAATCTGAGTTCCGGCTAGCCCCACCATCAGCTAACAAAAAGCAGCCTGGGGCCTGGACTAAATTTGTATGGCAGTCAGACCACAAAGGCTGCAGTTCTTGGGCAATTCCTGCAGCTGTGCTGGCTTGGAGCCAGTGGACTTGGGGTACAGATGACCCAGTGAGACACCAGCTGTGGTGGCCAGGCCTGTGTCACCACTCCCCCAACTTTGGGCAGTACAGCACAGGGAGAGTCTCCTGCCACCTGGGGAGAGGAAAGGAAAGAGTTCAGAGGACTTTGTTTTGCAACTTGGGTACCAGCTCAGCCATAGTAAAATAAAGTACCAAGTAGGCTCCTGAAGCCCCTGAGACCAGGCCTTATCTCCTGGATGGCATTTCTGGACCAACCTTGGGCCAGATGTAAACAAGCTGCTCTGAAGGGAAGAACCCAGTCCTGGTAGGATTCAACACCTGCTGAATAAAGAGCCCTTGGCCTTTGAATAAACATCAGAGGTAGCCAGGCAACAGTCACCACTGGCTTTGGGTGAAACTGGGTGTGACCTGGCACTGGTGGCCACGAGGGAGTGCCCACATCATTCATCCCCCAACTCTAGCAGCCCAGTACAGAGACTGAGGGAAGAGAGTGAGAGACTGCCTGGTAAACCAGGGAATTCTCCCAAGTCTTACCCAAGTCCGCCAATGCAGTATCACCAGAAGTCTGCGAGAGTCACAGCATTAGTGAGCTTGGGGCATGCCCAGTGCTGGTATGCCTACAGTGACCAAAGACTTAGATCACAACACCCAATTCCCTTTGAATATCTGGAAATCCTTCTCAAGAAGGATGGGTTCAAATAAGCCCAGACTGCAAAAATTATAATAAATATCTAACTCTTCAATGCCTAGACATTGACAAACATCCACAAGCATTAAGAACTACCAGGAAAACATGACCTTATCAAATGAACTAAATAAGGTACCAGTGACCAATCCTGGAGTGATGGAGATATAAGACCTTTCAGACAGAGATTTCAAAAAGCTTCCCTGAAGAAGCTCAATGAACTTGAAGACAACACAGAGAAGGAATTCAGAAGCCTATCAGAGAAATTTAACAAAGAGATTGAAATAATACTAAAAAAAATCAAGCAGAAATTCTGGAGCTTAAGAATTCAATTGAAAAACTGAGAAATGCATCAATCTCTCAATAGCAGAAATGACCAAATAGAAAGAATTAGTGAGTTTGAAGACAGGCTATTTGAAAATACACACTCAGAAGAGAAAAAAGAATGAAAAAGAATGAAGCACACCTAAAAGATCTAGAAAATAGCATTAAAAGGGAGAATCTAAGAGTTATTGGCCTTAAATAGGTGGCAGAGAGAGAGAGAGAGAGAAAGATTGGAGTAGAAAGTTTATTCAAAGAAATAATAAAAGAGAACATTCCAAACCTAGAGAAAGATATCAATATTCATTAATGAGACTGTCAAAGAACACCAAGCAGATTTAAACCAAAGACCACCTCAAGGCATTTAATAATCAAGCTCCCAAAGGTTACAGATAAAGAAAAGGTCCTAAGGGAAGCAAGAAAACGAAAAAAAAAAAAAAAATGACATGTAAAGGAGCTCCAATATATCTGGCAGCAGACTTCTCAGTGGAAATCTTACAGGCCAGGAGAGAGTGGCACAGCATATTCAAAGTGCCAAAGGGAAAAAACCCTAGAATATTATATCCTTCAAAAATATCCTTCAAATATGAAGGGGAAATAAAGACTTTCCTAGATAAACAAAAGCTGAGGGATTTCATCAACACCAGACCTGTCCTACAAGAAATGCTAAAAGGAGTTCTTCAATCTGAAAGAAAAGGATGTTAATGAACAATAATAAATCATCTGAAGGTATACAACACACTGGTAACAGCACACAAATACAGAGTAATCTATTGCTGTAACTGTGGTGAAGGAAGACTAAAAGACAAACCTATCAAAAATAACTACAGCTTTTTGAGAGATAGATAATGTAAAAAGATATGGATGGAAACAAAAGTTAAAAGGCAGAGGGGATACAGTTAAAGAGCAGAATTTCTGCTAGATTTCTCTTTGCTTGTTTATTTGTTTTAAGCAGAGCTGTATGTTTAAAATAATTGGTTATAAAAATTTTTTTTGCAAGACTCATGGTAACCTCAAATCAAAAAACCTACAAGAGATACATAAAAATTAAAAATCAAGAAATTAAAACACACTACCAGGGAAAATCAATTTTAACAAAGGAAGACAGGAAGTAAGAAAGAGAGGACCACAAAACCACCAGAAATCAAATAATAATATGGCAGTAGTAAGTCCTTACCTATCAAGAATTAACACTGAATGTGAATGGACTAAACTCTCCAATCAAAAGACATGAGTGTCTGAATGGATTAAAAAAAACAGGAGCCAACTATATGTTGTCTGCAAGAAATACACTTCACCTATAAAGACACACATAGACCGAAAATAAAGGGATAGAAAAAGATGTTCCATGCAAATGAAAACCAAAAAAGAGCAGAAGAAGCTATACTTCTATAAGATAAAATAGATTTCAAGACAAAAGCTGTAAAAAGAGACAAAGAAGGTCATTTGACAATGATAAAGGAGTCAATTCAACAAGAGGATATAACAATTCTAAATATACATGCACTCAACATGGGAGCACCCAAATTTATAAAGCAAATCTTATCAGAGCTTTAAAGAGAGATACACCCCAATACAATAATCACTGGGGACCTCAACACTCCACTTTTAGCATTTGACAGATCATCCAGACAGAAAACCAACAAAGAAACATTGGACTTAATGTACACTATAGACCAAATGGACCTAATAGATATTTACAGAACATTTCATCCCACAACTGCAGAATACACATTCTCCTCCTCAGCTCATGGATCACTGTCAAGGATAGATCATATGTTAGGCCACCAAACAAGTCTTAAAAAATTCAAAAAAATTGAAATCATACCAAATATTTTCCAAATATTTTCTCACAATGGAATAAAACTAGAAATTGATAACAAAAGGAACATTGGAAACTATACAAACACATGGAAATTAAACAATATGCTCAATAACCAGTGGGTCAATGAAAAGATTAAGAAGGAAATTTTTAAATTTCTCAAAACAAATAAAAATGAAAACACAACATATCAAAACCTATGGGGTACAGCAAAAGCAGTAAGAAGAAAGTTTATAGCAATAAGTGCCTACATAAAAAAAGTAGAAAAGCTTCAACTGAATGATGCATCTCAAAGAACTAGAAAAACAAGAACAAAACAAACCCAAAATTAGGAGAAGAAATAATAAAGATCAGAGAAGAAACAAATGAAACTGAAACAAAAAAGATCAACAAAAAGTTGTTTTTTTGAAAAGATAAACACAATTGACACACCTTTTGCCAGACTATCTAAGAAAAAAAGAGAGAAGACCCAAATAAATACAGAGATGAAAAAGGAGACATTACAACTGATACGGCAGAAATCCAAAGGATTATTAGAGACTACTATGAGCAACTATATACCAATAAACTGGAAAAGCTAGAAGAAATTGATAAGTTTCTAGACACATACAATCTACCAAGATTGAACCAGGAAGAAATCCAAAACCTGAATAAACCAGTAACAAGTAACAAGATAGAAGCAGTAATAAAAAGTCTTCTGTGAAAGAAAAGCCTGGGACTCAATGGCTTCACTGCTGAATTCTACCAAGTATTCAAAGAACTAATACCAATCCTACTTAAACTAGTCCAAAAAAATCAAGGAGAAAGGAAGATTCCCAAACTCATTCTATGAGGCCTCTATCACACTGATACCGAAACCAGACAAAGACACAACAAAAAAAGAAAACTACGGGTCAATATCTCTGGTGAACAGAAATGAAAAAAGCTTCAACAAAATACTAGCAAACTGAATTCAACAACATGTTCAAAAGATTATTCATCATGATCAAGTGGGATTCATCTCAGGGATATGAGGATGGTTCAACATATGCAAATCAATGTGATATATCATATGAACAGAACTAAGGACAAAAACCATATGATCATTTCAATTGATGCTGAAACAGCATTTGATAAAATTCAATATCCCTTCATGATAAAAACTCTCAAAAAATTGGGTATAGAAGGAACTTATCTCAACATAGTAAAATCCACATATGACAGATCCACAGCTAGTTTCATACTGAATAGGAAATAACTGAAAGCCTTTCCTCTAAGATCTGTAATACAAGGATGCCCACTTTCACCACTATTATTCAACATAGTACTGGAAGTTCTAGCTAGAACAATCAAACAAGAAAAAGAAATAAAGGGCATCCAAATTGGAAAGGAAGAAGTCAAACTATCCTTGTTTGCAGACAATATGATCTTATATCTAGAGAATCCCAAAGACTCTACCCAGAAACTTTTAGAACAGATTTAAAAAATTCAGTAACATTGCAGGATACAAAATCAACATACAAACATTAGTGGCATTTCTATATGCCAACAGTAAACAATCTAAAAAGAAAACAACAAATAATCCCATTTACAATAGCTACAAATAAAATAAAATACCTAGGAATAAACTTAACCAAATAAGTGAAAGATCTCTATAATGAACACTATAAAACATTGAAAGAAATTGAAGAGGACACAAAAACATGAAAAGATATTTTGCATTTATGGAGTGGAAGAATCAATATTGTTTAAATGTCCATACTACCCAAAAAAAGTCTACAGATTAAATATAATCCTCATCAAAATACCAATGACATTCTTCACGGAAATGGAAAAAAATAATCCTAAAATTTATAGAACCACAAAAGACCCAGAATAGCCAAAGCCATGCAGGCGAAAACTGAAGGAATCACATTACCTGACTTCAAATTATACTACAGTAGTAACCAAAGCAGAATGGTACTGGCATAAAAATGAACATATAGACCAATGGAACAGAATAGAGAACTCAGAGATAAATCCACACATCTATCTTCAACAAAGGTGCCAAGAACATACAGAGGAGAAAGGACAGTTTCCTCAATAAATTGTGCTAGGACAACTGGATATCCACATGCAGAAGAATGAAACTAGATCCTTATCTCTCTTCATATACAAAAATCAAATCAAAATGGCTTAAAGACTTAAATTGAAGGTCTGAAATTATGAAACTACTAAAACAAAACACTGGGGAAACGCTTCAGGACGTTGGTCTAGGCGAAGACTTCTTGAGTAATACCCCAAAGCACAGGCAACCAAAGCAAAATTGGACAAATGGGATCACCTCAAACTAAACAGCTTCTGCATATCAAAAGAAACAGTCAACAAAGTAAAGAGACAACCCACAGAATGGGAGAAAATATTTGCAAACTACCCATCTGACAAGGGATTAATAACCAGAATATATAAGGAGTTCCAACATGTCGAAAGGAAAAGAATCGAATAATCTGATAAAAACAGGCAAAGGATCTGAACAGACTTTTCTCAAAATAAGACATACGAATGGCCAACAAGTATATGAAAAAATGCTCAACATCATTAGTCATCACAGAAATGCAAATCAAAACTACAATAAGATACCATCTTACCATAGTTAAAATGGCTTTTATCAAAAAGACTGGCAATAAAAAATGCTGATAAGGATGTGGAGAAAAGGGAACCCTCATACACTGTTGGTAGGAATGTAAATTAGTGCAACCACTATGGAAAACAGTATGGAGGTTCCTCAAAAAACTAAAAATAGAACTACCATATGACCCAACAATCCCACTGCTGGATATATATCCAAAGGAGGGGAATTCAGTATATCAAAAAGATACCTGCACTCCCATGTTTATTGCAGCACCATTCACAATAGCCAACATATGGAATCAACCTAAGTGTCCATCAATGGATGAACAGATAAAGAAATTGTGGCACATATACACAACGGAATATTATGTAGCCACAAAAAGAATGAAATCCTGCCATTTGCAACAAAATAGATAGAACTGGAGAACATTATGTTAAGTGAAATAAGCCAAGCACAGAAAGACAAATCTCTCATGTTCTCACTCATATGTGGGAGCTAAATATCAACAATTGATCTCATGGAGATAGAGAGCAGAATGATGCTTACCAGAGGCTGGGAAAGGTTGTGGGGAGCAGGAGATAAAGTGGGGATGGTTAATAGGTGCAAAAATATAGTTGTATAGTTAGATAGAATGAACAAGATTTGATAGCACAACAAAGTGACTATAATCAACAATAAGTTAGGGTATGCTTTAAAATAACTAAAAGAGTGAAACTGGAATGTTCCTAATACAAAGAAATGATAAATGCCTGTGGTGATGAATACCCCAATTACCCTGATTTGGCCAATTCACATTGATCAAAACATCACATGTACCCTACAAAATAATATAACTCTTATGTACATATAATAACTAAAAATTTTTAAAAAGGGGGAAAAAAAAGATGACCCACCAATGTGGGCAGGCATCATCCAATCTGTTGCTGGCCTGACTGACTAGAACGAAAAGGCAGAGGAAGGGTGAATTCACTCTTCCTGAGCTGGAACATCTACTTCCTCCTGCCCTTGGACATCAAGGCTCCCCAGCTCCCCTGGTTCTTGGCCTTCAGACCGTAAGACTTACACCAGCAGCCTCTCAGGTTCGCAGGCCTCCAGCCTCAGACTGAGAGTTACAGAATTGGCTCCCCTGATTCTCAGGCCTTCAGATGCAGACTAAATTGCACCACCAGTTTTTCTGTTCTCCAACTTGCAGATGACATATTGTAGGACTTCTCGTCCTCCATAATTGCATGAGCCAATTCCCATAATAAATCACTTTTTATGTATCTATATAAATATATGCTATTGGTTCTGTTTCTCTTGAGAACCCTGACTAATACACCCACCATCTCTTTTCCCATTGCTATCTAAATGAAGAGGAAGAAAGTGGAGCCACAAGATAGAAGGAGCTGTTTTCCCAAAGAAAACACAGAAGGCCACCAGACCAGGAATACCCACTTAGACTCCGATATGTCTGGGAGATAGGTTTTTATTAATTAAGCTCAGGACTTCTTTGTAACACCATGAGGATTACATTAACTAATAGGGTGCTCAATAAATGTTTGTTGACTGACTGAGTGAACAAATGAATGCCCAAATGGTAAAATGCCATTAAAGCAGAGCTACTACAAGTGCCAGAAGATGAATTATTATTTTCCAGCTGATGAGAACTTAAAGAGCCTGTGTCGGAATGGAAAACAAGAAACTCTTGCAAAAAAAAAAAAAAAAGGAGTAAATTAAGCAATGTGCTTATTGTTGCTACTGGGAACAAACAGTTTACGCGTCAGCGTGGGTCCATGGACCACACTTAGAAAGCATTGCATTAGAGGACATTTTCTAAGTACTGCAAGAATCTAAAATTATGTTTAAAACTTCATATACAGTATTTTTAAAACCCATTCAACCTAACCTCCTAGGTTCACTTCTAAATTGCTTATTATAAGAGAAAGTATGATTGTTAATTAAATCATGTGCATTTAAAACAGATATATATGTGCATTTATGCACCCATCCATCATCTATCTTTTAATCAATACAAATTTTAAATGCTCTAAAGTGGAGCATGGATCAAAGTATTAAATACAAGCCAGAGAATAATCAGCTGTCTTATCTGAGTAACATACACATATGTACAACATGCAAAATATGCAGTGATTCAGAAGGTACACTTTTTAAATATACTTCTCACATCTGTTACTCAATCTTCATTATAATTCCATGGCATAGTTAAAATTAATGTTATTTTCATGTTACAAAACAAAAAACTGAGGCTACCTAGGCAAAGTGATAATAGGAGATGATAAAGGTAATTATTGACAAGTACAAATATAAATATGTATTATTAAAGGAAAAATTGGGGGGCCTGACTTAATCTAGTAAATTAACCTTTATCTGTCAAATTCTTTGACCAATTTCTTCACTTTGTTAAGGCTAACACAATCGTGGTACTGTGGCAAATAAGAGAAACAAAGGGTCTGATTTATATTGCTGTTCTGTATAAAATGTGATGGCTCACATTTACCCAGAATTTCTGCTTGCAAAAAATAACTTGAGTAAACACAAGTTAGTTTTTAAGGGTCTGCTATTCCCATGTATTAAGTCCTCTTGTAATGCAAACAGACTGATCAGGACTAGGAATTTGTTGCACCATTTCGATCCTTTGATGTAATTTTTTACTTTTAAATTGTCTTTTACCTTTCAACCTATAAACTCACGATCTGCCCAAGTCTTGTGGTCAAGTCTCCAGAGTGAGCATGCTTAAAGGTCAACCTGCTCAGACAGCTCCCAGGCCACCTGCACCACATATTTGCCAGCTTTGAGACTCAAATTTTCAGTAAGTTGTGAAATCTTTGGTTAAATTTTTTAAAATGTATGTTTTATGATGACAGGCCCACACCTCTGCCCCCTTTCATCCCAGAAATTCCCAAGACCTGGGAGGATCCATTCATTCAGACAAGCCTCTGAACACATAGATGGTCCTTGGAAACTGACCTGAACTCAGATGTGCCAAGGTCTCCTCACCACTAATCCACATCCTTAGGCCCAGTGACTGCCCCCCAGTTAGATGTACCAGAGATTTCTGCAGTGCCAGCTCTCCACACTGTACTCTTTCAGTACAAGGATTAGGAAGGGAAAGAGGTAGCATTTACCTTTATTCTTTCATTTACTCATTCATCATCCAACATGTACCAGGAGAGCTACCCAAATAACTGCAGTACAAGACAATGCATGTTATGGGCCTTAAGAGTAGCCCCAATCAGATGTTCAAGGACAGGAAGGCAAAGAAAGCTTCTGACTGAAGTAATCTGAAAAGGCTTTATGAAAGAAAGAGGGGATTTCTTAGTTGGGTTTTGGAGTACATCTCTTTATCAAGGAGAGATGAGAGGTTGTGACATTCCAGATGGAGCGAATAAACCAAAGGTGAGAATGGGAAAGATGAGGTTAAGAAATGAAGGGGTGGAGGGGTGTCATTTGGCTGGAACATGGGAAGTAGCATAAGACAGGAGGCATAATTTGGAACCAAACCATAAAAGGCCTTGAACAACAAGATAAATTGCCATAATCTTATTCAGTAGTCAAGGGGAGAGCCACTGGGCAAGTTTAAACAGAGAAGTGATGCAAACCAAGCATTAATCCAAGAAGATTGTCTGGCAGTGGTATATAGAATGGCCTTTAATTTTCAAAGGCTGAAGGACTAGAGAGGAGTAAGGAGTCTTTTACAGTAGACCGACTTGAAGCAATAAGTTCTTAAAGTGAGATAGTGGCCAAGAAAATGGAAAAGAAGAGAAGAAATAACAAATAGAATTTGGTAGGGAAAGGGGAAAAAATGAAAAGATAACTCCTAGGTCTTGAGTCAGTGCCTGGAAAAATTTATGTTGTGAATGAAAATGTTAGGACTCAAATTTATATAAAGATTTAGAGATTTTAAAATTTTATTTCAAGACTGTCTGATGTTATCTATTTTTTTTTTTTTAAAGACCATCATTTCCCAGGACTACCCTGGACAGCTGGTTGTTCTTATCACATTCCTTCATAAAGCTTCTTTTTCCATGGTATTAGCCTGTTTTGGAATATGGACTGGAGTGTTGGAAAGGGGGATGAAGAGCTCTTATTATGATCACTCCGATGCCAGCCTTGCTACCTTTCCTGTTTGGACAGCCCCTAAAGATGCATATGGGCCATGTCAATCTGCTCTCTGATCTAGACAATCAGGCATATCTTTTGATGATGAGTGCAGAGAAAGATACTCTTTTAAGAGCATCAGAGACCCATGGGTCTGTTTTGATAGCATCCACTGTGACAGCACTGGGGGGACTCTTCAATCCATTCCTAAGCACAGTAACCCAGGTGCCTCTGGAGACAGCAGGTCCTTCAGCTCAAGCAGCAGACAGGAAATATTCCATTTCCTCAATATCAGGGCATTGATGGTGACATTCTGCATGAAGGAGCAGGTCTATGGGAAAGTCAGTGGGACAGGACTCTTTACCTGTGGTGGGCAGGGGCCAAGAGAAACAAAACTGGTATCATTTTCAGGGTTGGAAAATCTAAACTGACCACACAAATAATTAACCTGAAAGGCCACTTCATGCTCCCCCAATGGACCCAGCTGTTGCACTTCACTTTAGGTAAACGTTATTTTTAGAGACATAAGAATTCAGCATCTAAAATTTATCACCCATCTGAGTGGGAGACACAGAACACAGAACAGATTTATATGTTTAGGGGGTAGGAATGGGGTTTAAGCTCAATAAAATCTTAACTGTGCTTTACTTTTTAATTTAACTTTCAAACATTTCTTTCCTGTTTTGTGACTAAGAATCTTGTACATGTCACCCTTTCAGTGAAGTATCACAGGAAAGACATTTTTGTGGTGTTTAATGGAAATAATTTTTCTTGTGGTATTGCTCTGATACCCTGGGAAACTGGCTCTCAGAGATAAATTAGGCTAAGAGCCGTCTAGTGCTAATTTATTAAGCAGTCAATGGTTTAAAACAACTTTCCCTGTTTCAGCTCACTGGAGATCTGTTACTGGCTCTTGAGAAGATTGCAAGGAGCCAAAGACTGATAAATTTCATAGATTATCTTGAAACAGACAAAGTGAAGTGTTGGTATAGGGGAGTTTCATAGCTGGGCAGGGGAAGTATACACTGTGGGTAAGTCTATGCATATGTACTTTAAATGCCTCCAACATTTGTACTGGACCTCCTCTGATGGTGGTTAAATACTCTAAAGAAACTTTAAAATTCTCTCCCATGAACAAGTTTCTGCAAGAAAGACCTCCTAGACTTTCTTTTCCCGTTAGAGTATACCACCGACAGGAAAAGAAAAGTTCCGTCTGTAAAGGAAAACACTCATGATCTCCCCCATGGTTCTTGAGTTCACTTTCTACAGGTGCCCTAGGACAGTGGTTCTTGGCTTTGGTTGCACATTGGAATCACCAGGGAGCTGATGTCTGGGTCATACCCCTAGAGGTTCTGATGGTTTTGGTCTGGGTTGTGGCCTAAATTTTGGAAGTTTTAAATCCAGGTGATTCTAATGTGCAGTCAAGCTCAAGAACCATAGCCCTAGAAGATATTGTCAGAGACTGCAATCCATCCACACCTCATGATTGTCAGGTGACTCAGCTGACAGAATGTGTCTCTTTTCTTGCCTGAGAATGCAGATCTTGGTCATTGACCAGCAACACAGAGGCATTAAGAATAAAATAAAATATTCTGGGTAGCTGCTCAACTCCAAATGCTATACTAGGTGAAGGAGGCTGGATGATTGTGCCCGTGGAGGAAAATACAGTGAGGAGAAAGCATTGAAAGGAGGGAAAATGACTTGCTCATTGGTTGGAAGTGGAATTTGTTCTAAGCCAATGTGGCACTGACCCTCTCTTCAAAGGTAGAGGAGCTCCTGAACAGAAGGCACTACTGGCTTTTATGAACAGAACTAACAATTTCCACTCTGGAAAGACCCCTACATTTTAAGATACATAAGAATCACCTGCAGAGCTTGTTAAATATGCTTCCCAGTTCCCACCCTGGGAGGTCCTGACTCAGTCGGGCTAGAGCAGAGCACAGGAATTGAAAGTTCCAAAAACTCCCCAGGTGACTCTGGTTAAAGTGAGCTGTACCTCCCCTTTGAGAGACACTGAGTCATTCTATCTCAGGGCAATCTCCTGCATGGTTCTTTTGCATACACTGAATTGCTCTTCTTCTTTGGTTAAAAGTCAAGGGAAAAGAAGGAATGCCTCCCTAGTAAAACGGACTGCAAAGTATTTTTTGAAAGGCATTTGACTACAATTTTTACTGAAAAATCCTCAGTCCTTTTTGGATATCCAAGGACTTCCTCATTTCCTCAGTTTATTTACAGAGAAGAATGAAGATGAATTATCGCAAGCAGATACAACCATACCCACAAACTATGGCCAATATAGTTCTTGGGGGTGTCTTTCAAAATTAAAAATCCTCTCATGTTTTAAAGGATTACAAACACTGATAAGGAAAAAGCAACAATCATGGCAACAAGCACAAAAACTTTACTGAAGGAATTTGGGAAAAGGAATGAATATATTCCTCCATGTCTAGGAATTACTCCCTTTTCATGATTAATATGCAAAAGCTATCCACATTTATGTTTATTTTTAAAATTGACATATTTTCATTATGGCAGCTTTACCTACCAAGAGTCAAAGATAATAGAAAGAGACAAAACGTTATTTCCAGTTGGGACTGAAATGTAATAATTAGAACTTACCCACTCTCTCCTTCCAATTCAACATGTGTGCGCACATGCACAGGCATGTGTATGAGTGTGTGTGTGTGTGTGTGTGTGTGTGTGAGAGAGAGAGAGACAGAGAGAGAGAGAGAGAGAGAGAGAGAGAGAGACCAGAGCAGAGCATTATTTGCAAAATGCAGCTACAACTATTTTGCACCAAATTTTGAAATCCATAGTTTGCGAACCTAAAATTCACTCAGAATTCACAATTCAACCTGTAAATAGGGAAACTCATGTGTGTGTGTTTTGGGGGTGAGGATGGATACTCTTCACTACTTTGTGTTTTTCACTCAAAATTTCCCTGGTCCTCTAAAGCTTTCCAGCCTTGAACATTGTTCCTGTGCTGTGCCCACATTCCATTGGCACAGGCATGGAATGGTATGCTTGGAATGTCTCCACCCTCCAAAATATTTTTGGATCAAGCTTATCCCTTTTCCCTGAAAAATCTCTGTTGTACAGCATTTACTTCACTGACTTATTTTTGTATATTTTTGAATGTGGACCAAATCATGAAAAGTCCAGGGCCCCAGTCTACTGTTAAAAACTTCTATTATCCCTATGACATGAACAGAATTCCCACAGGAGAGCAAACCTGGAGTCCCCCGCTTGAGGTCCAGACAGTCTCTGTTTGGTTATACTTACTTGCAGGCTCCCTTTCTAAATGCTCTTGAATTCAGACTTCAGCTCAGAGAATTCTAACCTAATTACCGCTTGATTTATCTAAAAAGAATGACTTTCTTTTGTAGTTGCCTCTAGATGGGCTTGTTTTTCCTAGTGCTAATTGACAATCTCAACCAAAGACTAGAGCCTCAGGGGGACTTGCCCGGGAGACTGCCTTTCTTCTAAGGCAATTTAGTGCCAGAGCACTTAGTGGGATTTTTTTGCTTGTATCTCAATGAAGTCAGTCAATAAATAGTACTATTTGTGATAATAATGACACTATTAAAGAGTCACTATTACATGCCAGGTACTGGGCTAAAACTGCCTCATACATTATCTAACTTAACTTCTATAACAAGTTAAGAGACGGGTACCAGCATCCTCATTTTAGTCAAAAGAAAACTTGGGGCCGGGCGTGGTGGCTCACGCCTGTAATCCTAGCACTCTGGGAGGCCGAGGCAGGTGGATCGCTCAAGGTCAGGAGTTCAAGACCAACCTGAGCAAGAGCGAGACCCCCGTCTCTACTAAAAAAATAGAGAAAGAAATGATCTGGACAACTAAAAATATATATATAGAAAAAAAATTAGCCGGGCACAGTGGCACATGCCTGTAGTCCCAGCTACTTGGGAGGCTGAGGCAGAAGGATTGCTTGAGCCCAGGAGTTTGAGGTTGCTGTGAGCTAGGCTGACGCCACAGCACTCACTCTAGCCCAGGCAACAAAGCGAGACTCTGTCTCAAAAAAAAAAGAAAAAAGAAAAAAAAAAAAAGAAAACTTGGGTCACCAAGGTAGCATGTGACATAGCCACAATTTTTTCTGTTGTCATAGTGGATTTATGAAAGAAAAAATGACAGTGAAAAGATGAAGTATCCTCAAGAAAACTATGATTAAAATGAAAGTTCAGTGGGTTTCTAATATAACTGTGATAGCAACAAATTTTAGGGTTAGTTAAGTGGGTACAGCAAGAGACTTTGGGAAAAAATTCCTTTTAAAATCTTGTTGGCATTTAAGTGACATTTTGGTGAAACACCATGGAAACATCTGGTCACATCCTCTCAACCATAATTTCTTCCCTAAATGTTGTTTTTAATATGTCACAGTTGTTAAATTTGTAACAAGTAATGCCCTTGAGACTAAACAACAGTGCCTGGTATGTAAAAAATGAACAATACATTTACAGCAGTAAAAACCAAAAGGAAATTTTAAATAAACATTTAATTGAGTACAAATAGTCTGAAAGTTATTTTGGTGGAACTTGCCCAATCTGTGTGCTGACATTAGCAGCAGGATGTTCTAAATAAACTCTGTTAAAACAAATGTTGTCTTCTTCAGTTGTGACATAACTGATCAGATTCAGTTCTTCTGAAGGATTATGGCGGGGGAAGGAACACTTGTTAGTTGGAAAGGAACTCTCCATTCATAGTCTCAGAACAAATGCATAACCACCAAAGCACCAGGGAAAATGGAGCTGGGTATTTGGATGTTGTACAGCGACTTCAAAGCAGAGAACCAAAAGTAGAAAAACAACCAACAACTACCAATATTTGCGTATCGGTTAGTTAGCCAAGGTCCATGGGCCTGATTCATTTCCTCTCTAACTCTAAAAGGATTTTTCCTTCTAGATAAAGCCCTGCATATTTGAATCTAATCCAACATACATACTTGTCTCAGGCTATATTTTGCTCTTGCTGTATTATAGTTGTGTGCAATGGAAAGTCTTGCAAACATCTACAATGAGGCAGAAATTCAAAACATGGATCATATTCAGGCAATTCATAATGCAGCTGAGAAAGAGGGGCTGTGTATGTCATCTAGCCAATTATTCGAAAACAATTATTTTTCAGTTTCACGTATTGACTCTTTCAACATATGGGTAGGCAGATGCTATTCAGCAGAAATGTTTTTCCACTGATACGGAATTCCCGAAGAAACCATATTGGCTTTGATGTGATTCAGAGATTGTGTCATTCATCAACATGGTTTTAAAGAATGTTAGCAACCTTAGGGTTGGTTCAACCTGAAAATAAACACAGATGGTTCTTGGGAAAACAAACTATTTTCCATAGCAGATTTAACTGTATGTGATGGAATATATATCCTTTGTATTTAGTGCCCCATTTGACTTACATGAAAGCAGTCAGAATGAGTATGAGTCAAACTCTCTTCCTGATATGGTAAATATACAACTTACCCCATCCCCGTTTTTAAAATTTTTAAATTTTGCAATATTTTTAAACATACAGAAGAGTTATCTCTCTCTCTCTCTCTCTCTCTCTCTATATATATATATATATATACACATATATATATATACACATACATATATATATATCTATCTCACAAAGAATTTTTTATTCTTGAATCATTTAAGATGAGTTGCAGGCATAATTCTCCATGATTCCTGAATAATTTAGTATGGATTTCCTACAAACAGAGACATGAAAAGCAAGAAATTAACATTGAAACATTATTATCATCTACTCCAGAGTTTCAACAATTGTCCCAACATTGTGCTTTACAGTGATAGACCTCAAACTTTACATCAGAATCAATGAAAAGGCTCTGTAAACATAGATTATTGAGCCCCAAACCTAGGGTTTCTGATGCAGTGGGTTTGGCATGAAGTCCAAAATTTTATATTTCTAAACAACGTCCCAGGTGGTACTGAAGCTGTTGGACCTGAGACCATACTTTGAGAACCACTGTTTTATAACAAAAAATCCAATCCAAGATCACATGTTACATTTAATGATCATGTCTTTTTGGGCTCCTTTAATACGGAGACATTTTTCAGTTGTTTCTTGACTTACATGATCTTATTTTGGAAGAGTACAGGACAATTATTCTGTAGATTATTCCTCAATATGGGTTTGTTCAATGTTTCTTAATGATTAAATTCAGGTTATGATTTTTAGAAGGACTATATCACAAAAGTGTTCATCTTATTATATCCTCTTGGGTGGTACATAAATTTAATTTGTCTCATTACCAGTGTTAACTTTGATCACTTGATTAAGGTGGTCTTTTCCAGGCTTCTCTACTATAAAGCTATTCTTTTTCCTTTATATTTGTAACTGAAAAACATGTTGTGGGGAGATAGTTTCAGACTAAGTAAATATCCTGTCTCTCATCACATTCTTATTTACTAGTTCTAGCAGCCACTGATGCTTCTTGCCTGAATTTATTATCACTATGACAACTGCCAAATGGTGTTCTTCTAATTCTATCATTCCTTCTACATTAGTTGCCATTCTACTGTAAGAGTTTTCCTACTCTCCATTTATTTATTCATTATTTATCAGCATGGACTGGTTGATTCCTATTTTATGTAATAGGTTATAATCCATTATTATTATTTATTTTGATGCATAAATTGTCCCAGAGTTGGTGAGTGGCAGCCCAGTCAAGCTGGCTGCTATGTCCTTTCTTTATGTCTCAGCATTCCTTGAATGTTCCCTTGCTCTCTGCTATCAAATGTTCTAGGCTCCTCTTTTACTATCTCTGCCCAAACCAAAACTTAACCATTTACTCAAAGAGACTTGGTTGCTTTTAATGGAGAATGTTATTTTAAAATCAAGATCTAGGTCCAAGACATATCCTTTGCTATTAGGGTATTGCTGCTCCCCGTCCCTCTCAGCAGACAGAGCTAGAAAATATATACATATGTACACACATTCACTGCCCCCTCCAGTGTTACATCTAAGTTTAGCTCTCTATTTATATTATTGAAATGTGTGTGTGTGCAAAAGGATTTGCATCCATATGTCCATATTTAGCTCTATCTATTCATAATCATGAATTCATGTCTCCAATTCCAACCCAACATCACAGGATTTAATCTAGCTTTCCTCCTTTCTGTATTGATAACTCCCTTCATCATCCTCAACATTTTTACTTATTTGATTAATCTCCATATGTAACCAACCTCCCAACTCAACCAGAACAAGAAGTTACTAATTATCAAAGGATACCTGAATTTTCAGGAGATTCTTTTATACCCAAAGAAAACTAAGTTAGTATTTTTTAGTGGCTTCTTGATCATCTGACCACAATAATCTAGTCAAATTAACTCAGCTAAAAAAAGTCAAGTACTTTGAAATGTGAGCTTCCTGGAGCTAATTCTGCTCATACTCAGTAGATCCGCAGGTTTTCTGTTCTCTTCAGGGTCACGTTGTGGAGTTAGGTGTGATCTCCCAAGCCTAATTCAGTTTAACATTTAAGAGCTGGCTCCTCACTGCACCCCTCATGGGAATGGCTGTTCTCAAGCAGACTCTCCAGAACTCTGGGGGAGCGTTTGAGCTAAACATGACTGATGGAACATATACATTTACCTCCTGTTCCATCTCACACCTCACCAAAAAATGGGGGGTGGGAGGAAAAGCATTAAGTCCAAACCAAGAGAATGGGAGATCCGGGAATGCAAATCAAAACCACAATGAGGTATCATCTCACCTCAGTTAGGATGGCTATAATCAAAAAGACAAAAATTATCAAATGCTGGAGAGGACACAGAGACAAGGAAACTCTTAAACGCTGTTGGTAGGAATGTAAACTAGTACAGCCACTATAAAGAACAATACGGAGGATCCTCAAATAACTACTATACAAACAGAACTACCATATAACAATTTGGCTTCCTCTGGATAAATTCCTTTGGCAACCAGGCTGATATACTCCAATAAAAGAGTAAAATAAACCAACCCAAGGGAAAAGACCCAAAATTCTGACAGTTGGGGGTTCCCTAATGAAAATGACTACGCCAGATCATCCTACACCAAAATCCACCACTTCACAGCACACTGATTATCTTTGTACTATGAGTGAGCAGGAAAAAGAAGAAAACTTCGAATCTCATGGGAGAAGGTATGGTAAAATTGTTTGTTTTGGGATACCTTTTGCAAAGTTATGTATTGTGTGAAAACATCCCAAGAACTCTCTTCCTTCCAAACAGATGAGACTTTTTAGAGATGACTAGAAACGGACATTTTATTCATTTGAGACTAAAGGAACTTAGGAAGTCAAGAATATGGAAACTTAACTTTTAAAGGTGCCTTGTTCTCTTAACATGTTGGCTATTCCCTGCTTTACATTAAGCACTTTTAGAAGTCACAATAATTCTTTTGCATAAAATGCAATTATTTAGTTTATAAATGTAATTAGTCTTTAATTGTTCAATTAGGTAGGAACTCTAAAACTCTACTGTATAGACTATGGTCATTCTAACCTATAATAATTAGGGTCACCTAACCTGTACTAACGCCAAGTGGCTACAGGTTCAGGGACAGGGATGAATCCGAGAAACCATCTCTCTTGCTGTTTGAACAAAAATTTATTTTCCCACTTGTTCCAGTTTTACTTCCTACAATTGGGTAACCACAAAATTACCCTGAATTCTAACATCCTGTCAGTTCAGGTCCTCTAAAAAGCAGACATTAAGACAGAATTAAACATGCAGGAGATGTACTGGGGGGTGGATACCTATGAAAGATAAAGGGGAGAGTGAGAAGCAGCAGGCAGGAGAAACCTGCAGATCACAGCGCAGGTGTGACCCCTGTAAAAGGAAAGAAGGAATAAAGAAAAAGTGGATAGAAAAAGCCTCATACTGTAATCAAGGTCTGAGATAGTAAGGCCAGGCTGATGAGCAGCCCCAGAGCAAGAAATGCCCATCGAGAGTCCCACATTGGGCAGGAAGGGCCCCAGCATGCTCAGCCATTGGCTGGGAGCAGCTTTGCAGGGTCATGAACTTGATGTGAGTGAGTATTGCAGTGCATTCCAAAGGTGCGGCAGCTGGAGGCTGGTAGCTCACTATGCTCCTCGCAGTAGGTTCTCTCTTGGAGGGAAATCTGAGCAGAGCCCTTCCACAGCTGCCACACATCCTTTACGTGGAAACTGGAGATGTTCCTCGCAATGACTGATCCTGCACAGCTACAGTTAAAGAGAGGGCTGACTTTGGAACACAGGACTTCTCACTCAAAGGCCAGTGGTCTTTGTTCTGTTTGTTTCTGTTGAAGGCCAGATGAATGAAGAAATATCTTGCCCTGTTTTATCAGTAATGGCCACAAGGCATTATTTCTTTACTTTGGCAGCAGATTTTAGCACAGTTTATATGCTTAATATTTAACACGTATCTTTTACCTGTGACTCAAGCTGACCACAGACTCAAATAAAATGTACCATGTGGATGGCAAGAAGTGAAAAAGAGTGTAGGCATTGCCTCCTGGCCGGGAAATAGATATGGATGTTCACAGAAGGATGAATGAAGGAAGAGGGTAGCAGGTGGATGCTGGCCATGCCTGTTTGTCCTAGAAATGCCAATCACTGTCTCCCACTCCACTTTCTTCCAAAAGAATCTTGTTCCAATGTCAGCTCTAATGAGGAGATGAGTGCATGAAGCTATATTTGTACTTTGTATTCTTTCCAGGCTAGGTCAATTAATTCTCTCTCTCAAATTTTGAACTAAGATTCACTGAGAAGCTGCATCAGGGAGCCATACATAGCTGGGGGTAATGCCCTATAAAAATAAATCAGGGTCATAGGATGTGTTATAAGTTCATGCCATTTTCTAGTCAAACTTCTGGGAAAACAATGCTTATCACCTTTATCCCATCACCAATTTATTAATCAGCATGAGCTTTGGATCCAAAAGATCTGGGTGCAGAGCCTGGCCCAGCCACTCACTAGCTTGCCTCTCTGACTTCAGCTTCCTTGTAAGCACACATAACTAAGACTTACTGTTCAGGCCTAACACAAGGAAGAAAAATGAAAATGTAGGCGAAGCACCTAGTAATACAAGCACTCAATAAACATGTGTTTTCCTTTCTTTAAGCCATAAGTCAACTCTTTCTCTACCAGCGGCTTCCTCCCTGAGTTCCTCCTGGTCTGGCTCTGAGGCACTTCAGTTCTACCAGTCTCTAAAGCCTAAGTCTGAGTTAGGTGATCTGCTCTTTTCCACTTCATAGCCAGCTTGGATGAGAGCAGGCGCCTAGCTGAATGGCATTGGTATTGAACCATACTTCCTGCGTTTATATGTTCATTCACCGAGTTTGCCTAAAATATTTTTGGAACACCTACTACGTGCCGCACACTGGGCCAGGTGCTGGGGATTGTGGAGTGAACCGGACAGACAAGATCCCTCCCTTAAAGAGCATACCTTCTAGGGTAGTTCTCTGGGACCATTTCAATTTTACATACTCTTCCCTGTGGTCCTTAGCACACCTTCACTTGGCACTACAGGCAAACCTATTTGTAGCTTGGACCATACAGTCTTCTTAGGTAGACATGGCAGGAAGGTCTGAAGCAGAGGATTGACTGTTCAAGAGCTAGCTCCTGAGCCCTGGACACTCCCTACACGCTAAGTACGCCCAGAGGCCTACTGGAGAGCTAGGACACAGCTTGAGGCATTAGGCACCTGGCATCAGGAGGAGGGATGTCTTGGAGAGAGAGGATTGCACCCAAAGGGGAATAGGGTGACAAAATTGTCCTACTTTCTCAATTTACAGGAGTATATTTCGGAGCCGTTTCTATATGTGCCTTCTGGTTGTCCTTGAACATCCACTCATCTGCATTTCCTAAGGAGCAAAGGGGGACTTCTACTTTTAATATGAGCCCCCCAAATGATCCTGGGGCCTGAGTTTCCCAGCTGTAAGATGGTGCAGTAGAGAGCAGTGCATGCTTGCTAAGTCATACTCATAGGGAGAAACTTCAAGGCCCTGATGTTACTCAAGGTGAGGTGGGTTATGTCTAAGGCCTTGAATAATGAAATTCAATAGACACGCCTACAGATGTAGAGAGGACAAGTAGGGCTGGTGCTGGTTGGGTTAAAAGCCTTCATCCTGACTGAGAGTTATTTCTGTTTGGAGAGGTGTCAGCGATGCTGGGCTTTTCCTCCCATCCCTGTAATCTAACAGGTCCTGTGATCATAGGACTCTCTTAAGTTGCAAGTATTGGAAACTTGACTGAAAGAGCATCAGAATCATAATGATCACTGAAGAGCTGTCCCTTCCCAAAACAAAGGTGGCCTTCTGTGTGATTAAACTGAACACCTGGCACCCTGTGGGAAGTGCCTGCATTTGGAAGTTTGTGTAAGAAGATGTTAAGATATGACTCTAAAAGCTGCCCTTTGCCACCAACATGAGATCCAAACTTTTAAGTTGGGCTGTGAGTTTTAAAGTGTTCAGAGGGCTTTTATTTTGCAGGATGAACAGCTGACTTTAAAGGATATTACATATTCTAGAATTTCAGGATCATTTGGTTTATAATCTCATTGGTATTATAACTAAGACAAATACAAGCAATGTTCAGATGGAAAGTCTTAGGCCTACAAAACAAAAGTTGGAAATGAGTACAAAATACATTGGGAGTTACGAACTTTATATTAGCATTAAACGAGAGTTGGTTTAAGTTAACATTGAGATTATTTTAGATTCCTTGACACTGTGTAGTGTCTTGGGATAAAATACTTATCAATTGTCCCAACACCATTCCCAGAAATTCTACGGCTCTTCCCTGACCTCTTCCAGGGTCTTCCTAGTTAGAGCCTAGACCAAAAACAAATAGGAAGCATTTCTTTGATGTATTCAGTTTTGATGTAACAATAAACTCATCCTTAGACTACCTGTGACCTTTTCCCTCTGAGGCCAGAGATATGAAAATTCAGAGATAAAAAAAGGACTTATCTTACAATTAGTTTATCTAGAAGACCCCTTGCCCATTCACACTCCCCTGTTTCCTGACACAATTTTTTTTTCCAGACCTTGTGTAAACAGGAAACCAGAGTAAAGCCACTATTAGAGAACAGGTCAATAGAGTCTTCTTAGGGCAAACAATACTTTGCTATGCCTATGCAAAACAGAAAAGAGCAATAAAGCAAGTCATAGGGTGATTTAGAAACACTCCCCGGGAAAAAACTTCTTATGCTTGGAATATTGTAATGGAGTGAAAGTCATTTGTAGGCCTGAATTATCCAGGTAAACGCCTCCTCTAATGTGATTTCCATGTACAGACACATAATACGAGAATTAGTGTAAACCATCCCAGGGTTACCTTGAACTCATGTCTTTCCATTTCGTGGGATCTCAAAACTAATGATTTAAGTTAGAACAATGGTTCTCAAAGTGTGGTCCCCATACAAGCTGCATCATATCACCTGGGAATTTGTCAGAATTGCTAATTCTTGGCCTCTACCCTACACCTGCTGAAGGAGAAACTCAGGGGTGTGGCCCAGCAATCCATGGTTTATGGAGCCTTTCAACAAGCCATTGACAAACTGGGCCTAGCATCACCCATAATAATGCTTTTTCTTTCAAAGGTGACTAATACTTGTGCTGGGCCTAAAGTTTTGTTCTTTAGCTTTTGTTTGTTTGTTTGTTTATCATAACAAAGGAAGGATTTGAGTAAGGGAAGTTAATACTCTGAAAGACATGTGACCTTCTAAGGGAGGGTATAAGGCCCTTCCATTTTGTCCTTGTTTCATCCTTTCTATTCCAGTGGGTAACAGGCATTTCTATCCTTATCCAGGAAGCTAACTTCCTTTTTTATTTTTCATTCTAATTCATTTGCAATTGATTTCCCAATATCATACCTAACTCCTCTCTATTGGACATGATGAGTCTGCTTGTCTACTCACATTTGAGTGAAGTTCTTCCTTTGAAAAAGCCATCTTTGTTTGAAATGTGTATTATTCGTCTTCTCTCCATCCATTTGAGGCTCCAAGGCCATTGGAAGCATTCTGACTCAGCCCCAGGTGCGCGGTACACACCAGCAAGTAACGCTGTTTCTTGACACCACTTTATTGTATTTACTTGTAACAACCTAGCCAGTGCTTCAAGTTGGTTTGTGTCCTCTGGGAAACAACACCAGTAACTGTTAGTAAAGGAACACTCCCTAGAAAAACCACTTTGAAGGCTCTATTTAAGAGCAACAATTTAAAACGAAAATTTTTAAGCTGCTTTATTTTGAAAGGTTTTGGTTTTCAAATATTAAACATTGTAAAGTTCTTCAAGAACTCCGGAGTTGGAAATATTTTCTCTCATTAAAAATGCAAAGCCCTCCGGAGGAAATGATACTCTGAGCTTTGTAGCACAAATCAATGCCAAATGAAGGCCATAAACCATGTTTTGTTATGCATTTGGCACAGTCTCCAAATATCTTGAACAAACAACGGCACTGTGCTTCAGACCCAGGGACCCTTACTTCTCAGGAAATTTATGATTGACCATCATTATAGGAAAGTAGAAATGCTGGGGATTAGCAAGTCTGGACAAGGGTAGTGGGAGAAACAAAGAAATTATGAAAAACAAACAATTAGAATATTATAAGCACCTGTTTTCTGAAACCACTGCTTGGGAAAACCATTCTTACCAGGCCTATGTACTCAGTATGGCTTTGAGTTTGGATTATCAATCTCAGCTGAGAGAGAGTGTTCTGAGCTGGCCTAGCTTGAGGCTGTGTTGGAGCGGCAAGAGGGGATGGCAGGTGCTTCATACAAATCCCATCAGTGGGAAAAATAAGAAATTCCAAGGCACCAAATCCCATGCCTTTGTCAGAATGCCTGTCACTCTACAGTTTGATTGCCATTTTAAATGAACACTAGCTTCCCATGTTTAGGGGATGGGCTGCTTTCTGAGCAAAGGCCACAGCCATGAGTTCTGGCCCTGCAAAGAATACATTTTTGTGTACTATTTCTATGGGAATGACAGGAAATCAGGGGCCCCATATATGACCCATTTCCCAATCCAAATCCAACTTGAGATCACAGGTTGAAAAAGGTGTTTAAAAATGTAAGAATCAAGAAAGCAACACTGCACATCACCATATCACCTCATTAAAAAAAGAAACAAAAAAACTCTAGCATGACTGATTTCTGATCTTTGCTCAAAAGAAACCTAATTCAAAGGGGAATATTTCTAAAATAGGTATCTCAGTAATTGCCAATGATGGAAATGAATTATAAAAACCTCACTTGAGAGGTTAATGATGCTACATTCACTTTATTTTGCATACAGTGCACGTGGCTACATCCCTTCCAGCAATGTGTGAATTGAGTGATGGATCATGCCTAGTTTGTGTGATCACTAACCATCGCCAATACCACTGCTTTCCCCTGAACCTGAACCTGAATGTGAACCTGAGTGGACTCTAGGTAATCCTAGGGCTACTGTTAAGAACTGGCATGGCACCATCGGCTTGTGGTATGGCTATTTTGTGTGTTCCTAGCTATGGTTTTGAGCTAGTTTGACTTTCTTTTGAAAGAAAAATCTGTCCCTTATATTTCTGCATTGCAGCTCTATATCCAGTCACCTGTGAGATATTTTGACTTATCAGTGTGTTCCACTCCTGAAGGTCAGCCCCTTTTACAAACTCCTGCCCCCAGCAAGTGGACCAACACAACTGCAATGACATTAATAATAAGAGTTATGAGTAAGAGTGAGCAAAAGCATCGGCCAGAGCTTACAGATTTCATTTGAGTCTTAATGTGGCATCTGAATTTTTCATTCAACTTTCCTTTTAAGAATTACTTTGCTAAACATATCCGGGTTGTCTTTTGTGCTTAATATTATTACTATTTGTTACTTACCGTTACTGAAAATTAACGTAAGTGACTAGCCTCAACTTTAAAAGTTACTGGGACATGAAAGCAATTTTTTTCACCTTGCCATTTATATAGCTAGTGGTTTAAAAAGCTCTTTACCTTCTAATAGCATCAGGGAATCAATCAGCACATACTCTGATTTATTGACTGGTTTTATATTCATTCAGCCATTCAGTAAATATATAAGAAACATCTACTATCCAGAAACATTTTCAAGGAATTATTCAAAAGAAAGATCTATTAAATACTTTTAAAACCTTACTAAAAAGATAATGTTTGTACTTGAGCAATGGAGTTCTGATCTATTAGAAATAAAAAAGGCTTCTTTGAGTTCTCAGCATAGATTCCATGAAGATTATTATAAATCTGGAGGCAAACACCAGTGGTCTGTACTGAGCACTGTTCGATCAACATACAAACTACCTTTACTTCATATAGCCAGATTTTATAGGTTGATCCTTAAAATTATCATAGGTAGGGGGAGATTAAATGCTCATTTCGAAAGCAATATTACGACCTAAGTTTTGTACTAAAGCAAATCTTTCGAAATAGCAAAAGCAACTGTTGATTAGGTTTTCCTGGTATTCTTGGAATGGATTCCCAGGAATATATACTAAAACCAATGTGGATATCACATACATTCATTATGTAGGACTAAATCTATCAAATATCTATTAGTAACTGCAATAAGACTTCTCTTGTGGTGTTTTTAATCTGGAATTGCTTATAGCATTAGGAAATAGTGATTCAGACATTTTAAATAAATATTAACAATGAATATTTAATAATATTGCTATGGCCTGGGGATATATTAATAATTCCAAACAAAATGGACAGTCTCTCTGCCCTCATAGGACTTGGAATTCTGCAGGTTGTTAACATAATTATTTTTTTTTAATTTTGCCTTCAGGAAAATAACCATAGAATAGTTTCCTTCTTAAAGAAACAAAAAGCCACTCAGAGTAGTCAAGTAACTCACCCAAAGTCACACAGCCAATGAGAAGCAGAGTGGGACATGCATCAAGCTGGAATCCAGCACCTATGTTTAATAACAATATATGGTGTGTATTGAGCACTTACTATGTGCCAAACACTCTTCTAAGCAATTGTCTTTGACTCAATCTTCACAGCAATCCTATGAGGAATGCTCCCATTTTACAGACAAGAAAACCGAGATGCAGAGAGACTGAATTACTTGCAGGTGGTCAACACGAAGTCTGGCTTCCAAGCCTCTCTCCTAAGTGCCAGGCCTTTCTAGGGCATCAGCAAACCAAAATCTCAGAACAGACTCTGAGCATAAAAAACATCCCCCTGTATTTAAAAAAAAAGAAAAAGAAAAAAGAAACAAAAAGCCAGCCATCAGGCAACTCTGAAAGTCACCTATACCTCTTTCGCTTAGATAGTCTCGATTTGGGTTCTCCGTACTGGGGACATTACTTACAGCTTCTACCTGAGGTTTTTATGACACTAGAGAGATGATCCATAAAGAAGCAGCCCTGGCTATTCCAACAAATAAGCAAAACAAAACAAAAACAGAAAACAAAAAGCTTTATTATTTACACTATATTGCAGGCTAAAGGACATCATTTTTGAAATTCAATTCACCCTTAGCCCCCACCTCTCTCCACGCCCCATTATGTTCCCTTGATAAATCATCCCTTTGAATGTTTTATTTTTTTATTTTTCAATTGTCAGGAGCATTCCTGCTGTGTCTGGGCATAGATCTCTTCTTTGGTATTTGATTAATTTCATGCACTTGACCTAACTAAGAAGCCAGACTGTACTTCGGACATACTTCAGTTGGCAGAATTAAATAAAACCCTAATCAGAGAAGCATGAGAACCATTAAAAGTTTCTCATTAGCATTGATAGAAATTCAGATTTTTCTTAAATAAGGTAACAACAGAAAGTCCTAAGATGTCAGTGGTAGAGATCACAGTGCAAATAGAATAAAGAGAGAGACCAAAGAGTAGATTCACACAGGGCAAAGCTAGAAAGTCTGCAGGGTCTGAGCAGGGTCTGTGGAGAATTCCAAAGGAAAGACTTTTAATCATCCCCACTCCCTATTGCCACTTGGAAGTTGGCATAATTGCTCAGACCAGAGTACCTTTGAGTTAGGGGAATAAAAGGAGTAAAGCTTATTTTGTAACTAAAGATTGGAAATAGCTTTTCAATCATCTTCTTTCCCGAGTCACACAAAAGTCATTCAATTGCATATCCAGATCTCTTTGCCAGGATTTAACATAGTTCAAACGACTAAGCATAAACACCAATTGAGACGGAAAAAAATCATTTTCCTCTCTTGAAAATCAACTTGGTCTGCTGGCCTAATTATCTGAACCCGTTGCTCCCTGCAGCCACTGAGAACTCGGTTATGGCATGGTTCTCAATCTGAGTACCCACAGAAATGGAAGCAGGGTGACGTGGACCCGATGTTCCTTGGCATCCTACTCCCAGCTGGCAACTTGAACACACTGTCCAACAATGCTGATCCTTTCCTGCCCACAGAGGCAGATCTGAGAAGGCCCAAGTTCCAGACTGACATTCTGCCCACAGCTCTGGGATATGTACCACTTCATACTCCAAGGGGGCGGAGAGGTTGAGGTTAGCATTTTCTGCTCACTTTCTATAGCTAAAGCATCTCTTAACTGATGAAGGGAAATCAGCTTCCATTTCCTTCTGTATTACTCTTTTAAGAGACCTGGCAACAGGGCTAAATTCTTGCTAATCCTCAGGTGGGCCGCCTACTCTCTGTACCATGCCAGTGGTCCCAAATGAGCTAGAAAGATAGTCATTCCCCCTTTCAAATATTCAGCATGACATGATACCACTGGGGATAGCAGAGACTCTGGCTCTCTGGTTGATGGTGGAGATGTGTTCTGGGGATTTCGGAATGCTGGTTCCCTAGCCAAAGAACACAACAATTCGGGAATGTGGTGGCTGTTTTTAGTGGCTCATGCATTTAAGCATCATGCCCGCTTGTCCCTATATCAACTCTAAATCTGCTTTAGTTGCCTAACTCTGGAAATTAAAGAATTCTGTGCATTTCTGTATGCATCGGATTATATTTGGTCTTTCTTCCAACCAGCAGATAAAGCATTTCTCCAAAACAAATTGCCAGCTTCTTATTTGTCTAATGGTTGAACTTCAGGGATGGAAGTGTATTTGTTCATTCCCTTCTTATTCAACAAATATTTATAAGACATCTTCTATGCACCAAGTGATAAAGAAGAGACTCTAAAAGCTAGAAAGGGCCCTAAGAAGTCACTTCCTTAGAATAGTCCAAGAAAGATGTTTTGCTATTTTAAATCTCTAGAAGAAATTTTAAAATTTTACAATCTCTTGAAAAACTGCTCTAGAAGTGAATCCTCCAAAACTCAAGAAAGAATTTCCACGGCCCAAAACTGTTACTGATGCAAGTTTTAGTTCATTGGCTTAAGTGAGGGTGGACAATGATATCTTTAGCATAATTTGTGAAATAATCCTGTCTACTTATTGTTATTGAGTTACCAAGTCCCTTCCTCATCTAGCTAAAACAGTCTACAATATTTTTATCTTTACTTATGGGACCATTCTCCTGTCCTTTAATAGGATTAGCTAATGCTTATTCAACAAGTATTTACTGAATGGTCAGGGAGAGCTTCAGAGAAGATGACTAATTGAACTGCATCCTTAAATGAGAGGTAGACTGAAAGGACAGGGCATTTTAGGAGAGGAACTAGCATAACCATGGAAGTAGAACAAATGAATAAATTTAGGAAGGGTGAGGTGAGGTGCTGAATGGAAGGAAAAAGATAGGTTAGGAGAACTCTGCAATAATCCAGTTTTCCTCCCTGGATGGTGTTCATTTTCTTCCAGGAAGACAGGATAAGAACAATCTTCTCAGCCGGGGGCGGTGGCTCATGCCTGTAATCCTAGCACTCTGGGAGGCCGAGGCGGGTGCATCGCTCAAGGTCAGGAGTTCGAGACCAGCCTGAGCAAGAGCGAGACCCCGTCTCTACTTAAAAAATAGAAAGAAATGATCTTGACAACTAAAAAAATATATATATATATATATAAATTAGCCGGGCATGGTGGCGCATGTCTGTAGTCCCAGCTACTTGAGAGGCCGAGGCAGGAGGATCGCTTGAGCCCAGGAGTTTGAGGTTGGTGTGAGCTAGGCTGATGCCACAGCACTGTAGCCCAGGCAACAAAGCAAGACTCTGTCTCAAAAAAAAAAAAAAAAAAAAAAAGAATAATCTTCTCTTTGGAATTCTCTTGAGGACTTTTAAGATTTGAGGGTTTCTTTTTGTTAAGGATATTTTAATTGTAAACAATAGAATCTCACTCAAATTAGCTTAAGCAAAAAAGAATTTATTATAAATAATCAGGAGTATTACTGGGATTTGGAAGACAGGAGGCCTGATGGACCTCACAAGAAAGAGGAGGAAGAAGTGGCTATTCTCTCTCACACACACACACTTCTGCTTCTCCCTGCACATCTGACTCATTCTTCTCTCTCTTCAGTGGTTTCACAGCTCCTTCATGCACCTGTTTGTTCCTACAATCCTCTAATCCCAAGAGAGAGTAAGTAGGCTCAACATAACCCAATTTCAACCATCAGGAAAGATAATCCAATTGGCCCATCTGGGGTCAGGTCTCCACCCCTCAGTCCACCAATCGTGGCGCAGGCTGGGTTAAGGAATGCAAAAGCAGCTCTGCGTACCCAGTTGCAGGTGGGTAGACTCATTATCTACCCTATCTATCTATCTAGAACACCTGGCTGTGGCCACAGACACCAGATGGAAACACTCATGTGTGAATTTTCCTGAAAAAGGGACTGCAGAGGATGTACCCTTTCAATTAAATGTTTCATTTGCCTTGGTTGGCAACACAGTCTGGGTGGGCAGAATGCCTTGTGTGAGACTCAGTGAAGGACAAACCAAGTATCAGAGCCAGGAATCTGAGGGGCCCCAAACAATAAGGAATAGTGAAGGAACAGAGGCTGCTCTTCAAGAGATGCAAAGACTTCAAGATGATCTGCTGCTGCTGCCTCTCTTTGAATGCCTGATGGGCTATAATTTTGAAGACAAATGAGTCTCCAGGGGAAAAAAACCAGATCAGGGATAGAACAGTCTGGAAATGGTGTGATGGTCACCGTGAGTTTTCTATCAAAGAAGGGATTTCAAAATGTGGAAACAACCATTTTATGTGATGTTTATAGAGACAATTCTAGTATCCAATGGAGGATTAATTAGATGACCTGTATTTAGATACGGACCTGTAACTAGACAGCCTTCCAACCCTCAAATTCTACTATTTTTCTAATCAGTCAAGACCCATCTTACGATATACAGGAAAGAATCTTTCAACAACAGGCACTTAGAAGAGCTCTTAACATTGAGAGGCAGGGAATCTGGTCCAACATTTCTCAAACTTAGCTCCATGGAACATGGGATGTCCACAGGTATTCTGCAAACACAGGTCTTCATTGTCAAATAAAATGCCACTTAAATAAGGCAAAAGAGGCTTCCTTACTGCAGGATATCTTAGGGCCTTTAATAAATTGATGTTTATTATGAATCATAATAAATATCTGACCACAATGAGGATTTAATGACATCATATAATACATTAAATCCCACGAAATAAGAGTTTGAAAATGCTGGTATAGCTCTATTGCCATGATTCTATGCCCATTTTTGGTCCCATACCCTTCTGAGAACAAACAAAAGTTTTTGAACAGTGCCCTCCCACCCCCACCAATGAAAAATAAACATGCATAAATGCACATCAAATTTCACACATAACTTCGGGGAAGGTCACAAACTATAGTGACTAATGCATGGATTCTCAGGTTTTCCTGGACTCCAGGTAATAAATTTCTACCCTAGATGATCTAAATTTCTAAATAATTTTCCCTTAACTCATACATAAAACAGGGACAGAAGTCCTCCTTACTGGATTACTTGTGTGAGTTGCACACAGTTCTCTCTGAATGTGCCTTAGTGCTTGTCGCTCAGTGTGTACCGCCTGGAAGATGGCATGACTCCTGCCACCTCTGGGACATCTCCCAGTTTATCTGCCCTCACTTGGACTCTCATACAATGTTAAGCCTCTTTCCAAACCAGAAGTCCTATTAAACTTGGTGAATAAAGAGATATTTGAAAAATATTTCACATGATTTTAAGATAAGTTAAAGCCTTTTTCTAACACATAAAAAACATGAAGAACTAAATATGTGCATTATTTCTATTCTACTATACAGATATTTGGGAAATGTCATTGTTTATAAAAACATGATCTTGGAGGAGGAGAACCTTCCTCATTTTTTATAAAAGGGTGCTTAATGACCACTGTTCTGGTGTCATCAGAAAATGAAATATTTGGGGACAGGTATAAGATAAACAAGTGAAAACACGAAGAACAAAGAGTTTAGATGAAATGAGTTGTCTAAATCAGAGAGGGTTATAAAACAGCACAGGTAAAAAGAACAAGCTTATCGTTTCCAAATTACTTCAGTCCTATAAAAAAGGAAGAGTCTTAAAATGGGCTTTAAAAAGGGCTAACTGCAGTGCATGCATGTGGAAGCCAGATATATTACTTCTAGTGCATCTGTCATTAATTTTATAATTAAAGTTTATGAATATCCCAGTTGAAAAACAAATGGTTTATATCAATGGAAATGATTTAGTTTTTATTTTTATCAAAGTCAGTACATGTTAATAATTCTTTTTCAGAGTAATAGTTGTTTGCACATTATAAGCACATGTCTTATGCTTTCCTTATAAGGATATCCGATGGAAAATTTTTTTCTCCTTGGCCCCCTTATAGTCAGAATATTTCCGTTCGTATGAGAAGAAAGTAGTCATTTGAAGTCTATGGAGAAATGTCTGTTTGACTAACAGATGTCTACTCTGGAATAAGCAGGAAGTCTTATAGTTCCTTCCCAACACAAAGGCCCACTCATGATAAAAGAAAAGACCAAACAGCTTGGGGATAAATAAGGCAGTTTCCACTCCAACAAACATCTGTCCTAAGCCTGTCAGAAGGTAGAACCAAGAAAATCCCTAGTACCTGATAATTAAATTCACTTTTTTTCTTTTACCCCTACCCTCTCAGTGACCATTCTCAATATTATTGAAAATCAACCAAAATATTGTTGTGTTTGTTCCACCACTAATATTTTAATCTGGAATGTTTAACAGCCAACCTCTAGCTATAAGGAAGCAAGTTTGCTCAGAAAAGAATGAACTCTGTGAGCTGGAGATGAATTTAAAATCCAGTTTAGTCACTGATACTTATTGAGCACCACTGTATGCCATTCAGTGTTCTAGGCACTCTGGATACAAAGGTATGCATGGTTGACAACACTCATCAGTAAAGATGGCCAATAAATTGTACTCAGAGAGGTAAGCAAGCTAATTTTAGAAAGTGATAAAACAGAATAAGGTGACAGGACAGAGAGTGACTGGTAGAGGACAGGGAGAAGGCTAATTTAGAGAGGGTAGTGTGTGGAGGTAATGTATCGATAGAGACAAGAATGCTAAGGAGCAGCCCAGCTTCTGCAGATTTAGGGCAGTGTGTTCCAGAAAGAGAAAACAGCAAGTACCAAGGCCCTGAGGTGGAAACAAGATTGTTTTGTTCAAACAATAGAATGAATGCACAAGTGCCTGGAGGATAGTCAACAAAGGGAAAATAAAAGAGGATGAGGCAAGAAGACCAAGTTTAAATTACAGCCCAGGAATCACAAGGGAAAAGAGAACTGTGGCCCTAAATACAGTCAAATGATATCCAACCCCTTAGCTGAGTGAACAAAATAATTACCCAGAAAGCAGTACAAATATATTTGCCACCTAGAAATAATGCAAACCAATAAGAGTGGGCTCCTAAACAAATGTTCCAGAAAGAGCCTTCTTCATAATCAAGTGCAGACTAGACCTGTCTCCATCAGGAGGTACTGTCTTCCTCTCTAAGGGTAAAGGGTTGTCGAGAAAGTGGGTTCCTCCACTCCCTTTTCTCAGGTAGCAAATGCCCATTCATCCGTCACCTCCTTTGCACTCTGGAACCTGGGTGTTCCATATCACCAGAGTGATAAGGAGAAGCAAGCTCTGGCCTTGAAGGATTGTTCTGGAAGTCTGCCAGACTACTGGATTGTTTCCCAGTGCTCTGAAGAATGATCACATTGTTTCTAGGTAGAGTTAACATGGATTATCATCAGAAAGCTGGTTCACCCTAGATGAATTAATGAATTCTGACACCATACTTCAGGTCTTTTGCTAACTTTTTTGTATCCTCTAAAAAAATTGAAATGAGACAAAATCTGGTATTTCCCTCCTGTATACTAAGCCAGGTTCTATTCCACTCCAAGTGGCAATCATGAGAGGGAAGAAAAAGTACCAGGTAAGTGAAGAATGCAAGAGGAGATTTTCATCAAAGAAACTTAAATAGTTTTAGCAGAACACATCTATTTATATACAACATAAGTAAAAAGGTAGGAATCTGTGTGATATGGTCTAGTTCAACAGCCTAGAACTAGTTCAATAGTCTAGTTCAAATACATATTTTATATACAGGCAGGCATACCTTGTTTTATTGCACTTCACTTAATTGCACTTCACAGATACTGCATTTTTTACAAATGGAAGGTTTGCGGCAACCCTGTATCAAGCAACTCTACTGGCACCATTTTTCCAACAGCATGTGCTCACTTCATGTCTCTGTGTCACATTTTGGGAATATCACAATATTTCAAACTTTTTCATTATTGTTATATCTGTTATGGTGCTCTATGATCACTAATCTTTGATGTTACTATGGTAATTGCTTTGAGGCACCACAAACTACACCCATATAAGATAGCAAACTTAATCGATAAATGTTACGTGTGTTCTAACTGCTCTGGCAACTGCCCATTCCGCCATCTCTCTCCCACTCCTTGGGTCTCCCTATTCCTTGTGACACAATATTGAAATTAGGCCAATTAATATCTCTACAGTGGCATCCCAGTGTTCAAGTAAAAGGAAGAGTTGTATGTTTCTCACTTTCAATCGAAAGCTAGAAATGATTAAGCTTAGTGAGGAACGCATATCAAAAGCTAAGGCAGGCCAAAAACTAGGCCTCTCGTGCCAAACAGTTAGCCAAGTTGTGAATGCAAAGGAAAAGTTCTTGAAGGAAATTTAAAGTGCTACTTCAGTGAACACATGAATGATAAGAAAGCAAAACAGCCTTATTGCTGATATGGAGAAAGTTTGAGTGGTCTGAACAGATGATCAAACCAGCCACAACATTCCTTTAAGTCAAAGCCTAATTCAGAGGAGGGCCCTAACTCCCTTCAATTCTATGAAGCCTGAGAGAAACTGAAGAAAAGTTTGAGCCTAGCAGAGGTTGGTTCATGAGGTTTAAGGAAAGAAGCCATCACCATAACATGAAAGTGCAAGGTGAAGCAGCAAGTGCTGATGAAGAAGCCACTGTAAGTTATCCAGAAGATCTAGCTAGGATCATTGGTGAAGATGGCTGCAATAAACAACATATTTTCAATGCAGACAAAACAGCCTTCCATTGGAAGAACATGCCATTGAGGACTTTCACAGCAAGAGAGAAGTCAATGCCTAGCTTCAAAACTTCAAAGGACAGGCTGACTCTCTTGTTTGGGGCTAACGTAGCTGCTAGTGACTTTAAGTTGAAGCCAATACTCATTGGCCATTCCAAAAATCCTAGGGCCTTTAAGAGTTATGCTAAATCAACTCTGCCTGTGCTCTATAAATGGATCAACAAAGCCTCGATGGCGTAACATCTGTTTACAGCATGGTTTACTGAATATTTTAATCCCACTGTTGAGATCCCCTGCTCAGAAAAAAAAAGATTCTTTTCAAAAGATTACTGCTCATTGACAATGCACTTGGTCACCCAAGTGTTCTAATGGAGATGTACAAGGAGATGAATGTTGTTCTCATGCCTGCTAACGCAACATCTACTCTGCAGTCCATGCATCAGGGAGTAATTTCAATTTCAATCTTGTTATTTAAGACATACATTTCATAAGGCTATAGCTGCCATAGACAATGATTCCTCTGATGGATCTGAGCAAAGCCATTTGAAAACCTTCTGGAAAGGATTCACGATGCCAGATGTCATTAACAATGTTCATGATTTATGGGAGAAAGTCAAAATATCAACATTAACAGGAGTTTGGAAGAAGTTGATTCCAACTCTCATCAATGACTTTGAGGGTTTCAATACTTTACTGGAGGAAGTAACTGTGGCTGTGGTGGAAACAGCAAGAGAACTAGAACTAGAAGTAGAACCTGAAGGTAAGACTGAATTGCTGCAATCTTATGATAAAACATGAATGGGAAGAGGAGCTGCTTCTTATGGATGAGCAAAGAAAAGTGGTTTCTTGAGACAGAAACTATTTCTGGTGAAGATGCTGTGAACATTGTTGAACTGACAACAAAGTACTTAGAATATCACATAAACTTAATTGGTAAAGCAGCAGTAGGGTTTGAGAGGATTGACTCCAACTTTGAAAGAAGTTCTACTGTGGGTAAAATGCTATCAAACAGCATCATAGGCTACAGAGAAATATTTTATGAAAGGAAGACTCAATCAATGTGGCAAACTTCACTGTTGTCTTTTTCCCCGAAATTGCCACAGCCACCCCGCCCTTCAGCAACTACCACCCCTAATAGTCAGCAGCATCAACAGTGAGGCAAGACCTTCCGCCAGCAAAAAGATTTCAACTCACTGAAGGCTCAGACAATCATTAGCATTTTTAGCAATACAGTATTTTTAAATTAAGGTGTATACATTGTATTTTTACACATAATAGTATTACACATTAGGAGACTACAGTATGGTGTAAGCATAACTATTATACGCACTGGGAAATGAAAAAATTCATGTGACTTGCTTTATTGCTGTTGTCTGGAACCAAACCCACAGTATCTCTGAGGTATGCCTGTATATGACTTATATAAATATATACAAATTGTATTATATATGTATAATATATAATTGTATATATACACAAAATAAAATAAAAGTTGTACAACAAGAGGACCTTGAAAACGTTTTTTTCCAGGGTCAGTGTATATAAATCCAGCTTTCCTTATCTAACTAGTGAGGCAATGGTTTTCTCCACTCGCTGTTTTTACAATTTATTGCATGTCTATATCACACTCATTTCCATCCTTAAATAAAATATAATACTCTCTTCAACTTGTGTGCTGCTGTTTCTGTATCATTGTTTGTTCTCGTCTGCATTATTCATTTTAGGTAAATAGCATTTATAGAGCACTTAACCATATCTGTTTAACACAAATGTGTTGATATGCCTAAAGACATTAATTACTTTCTCATTGTTGACCTTTTTGTATTCTAAAGTAGCCTGGAACATTATTCTGACATTTGGTTTTTTCAAGATAAAGAAACCAAGTTGGTTACCTTCTACACAGAGTTTAATGCTTATACAATACCCTAGTCATTTACTCTTTTTTCATTGATTAAATATTACTTCAGAATGGAGTATTTAAAGCACAGAAAATAAATTTCCCCTTGATTGCCCATTAGTAGACACAAATCTATAAGAATCTAAGTTTTATGGTCTTCCAATTCACTCTTTGCCATTAGATTTGCTCCTTTTTCCAAAAAGAGGGCAATAAAACAGCAGGCTCTGACCCCACTTCTACAATTTCACATTGTCATATTTATATGATGTGTATATGCGTGTGTGCATATGTACATACGGATACATAGATACATACTATTATTCACTTCCCTTATATACAAGGGGACTCAAATGATGTCTGAGGTAGCACATACAAATTTTTTACATAAGCAAACATACTTGAATATACTGGAGACATAATTGATTACCGCTTTAGATCTTGTCTTAATTACCAAGGCTCTATTTTTTTTTAAATCAGCATCTTTAAAGATATTTTTGATAATGTGAGTGACATATCAATCAGGTAAAGGAGAAGTATTTGATGAGTTACAGAAAGATGCTACCTGGATACTAGCCACTAGAAAGATGAAGTCACCCACTGACAGTCTTCAAGACTGCCAACTTTTGATTGATCAACAACCTAGACATTAATATGAGCTCTGGCATAGCTAACTTGCTGTTGAAGACCTCTAATTAGCAACTGGTAATGTTTCTTGAGATAATTAAGTTAACAGCAAATTGGCCTCTCATCATCTTTTAAACAAATGGATTAATTCCTCAATTATCAGGTTTCCTTGCAGAATTACTTTTGAATGCCATAAAACATTCTGTTGTGTTGATAATTTTAATAAACTGTATGTCGAAATCATTCTACAAAATAGTAGTCTCTTTAAACCTTTGCTCTGAATAAATATTATATGAATAATAGTAATTTAATCTGAATTGAGAAAAGCAAAAAGAAAAAGAAATCCTCCATGAGCAGAACTACAATGGGACAGTATATATGGAAAATACTGTCTATGTACCTTAATATTCGAGCTTCAGCTGGCCCACATCTGTAAATCTAGAGAGCCAGTTGCCATGTGTCTTCCCAACTGAAAAAGGCAAAAGACAACCAGCTGCCATATGCTTTTTACAAAGAAATTGTAAACAGGTTACTCGATATAGGCCACATATATAGGATCTACACATGAGTGCCCCAGGAATGGATTTGGCCCAAAGTCTCCTTCAGCTAAAGAGCTTCAGGCATCACAATATTCCCATATGTCCACTGTATAATGAAATGGATAACAGTTTTCACCCTGAAGGTTGTTTTGTACTAAGAATAAAATTGGTCAATGGGCAGCTCAGGCAACAATCCAAAGGATTCTTGTGGCTTACAAGTGTGTATAGAAAGATGTATACTAACATTCTTTGAAAGCTATAGATAATGTACTAAAAAATTCCAAAAGTACATTGTATCACTCTCCATGTCATAGTATATACAAACACACATACACAAGTACACACACATGGCCAGAAAGGTCAAGAAATCTCTTACCAAGGTTGGAGCAACAGTGATAATTCTCTTTATTGAGATGGCATCTTTTACCTCTTCTCTGGCTGAGGCTTACTAAGATGGAGACTAAAGATGCCTGATGCTTTGGGGAGATAGCTCTGAGTGAGGGACCAGAATAAGAAAGAATAGGTAGAGACTGCTTTCACCCTGTTCTGTATTCAACATCAGGGGAGAAGGGTGAAGAGAATTCTTGAGGTTCCTACTTAGTCTATCTTAACTCAACAGAGTAAGAAAATTAAAAAGGATGTAGGCAAAATCTTCAACTAGGAATAAACAGCACCCATTTGCTTGGAATGGCTGGTCTCTGATCTTCCCAAGAACTTCAAACAGGGCAGCAGTTAGGAATTGAGAAGGATCTGGGGAGACAGTTAACAGTACTGCAATTCATGCTTGTATCTATTCACCCAACGTTAACTGAAGTCATACTTGATGTAGAGTATTGTGTTAAGAAGAGAGAAAGATGAATTGGACAAGAATTTTGCCGTCAAACATATAAGTACAGAAGGACAATTACTAATTATAACACAATAATAATAATAATAATACCAAAAGAGGGGTAGAAATAAAATACTATGAGAGTTTTAAGAAGTAGAGATGACTTCCAGCTTGGGAATGGGAAATGACAGAGGATGACTTTATGGAGAAAACTGCATTTGAACAAACTTTGAAGCAAGCAGAGTTGGTATTTTTAAAATACATACACACACATACATGGACCCACACACATATATAACAGTTTGATTAGATCATAGAGCTATGAAGGGAGGGAAGGGAAGATACAGCTAGAAAAATATGTTAATTCACTAAACAACTTTAAGAATTACTATGTGTAGGTGTTCTCACTTACAAGTTGGAGCTACATAACGTGTACACATGGTCATAGAGAGTAGAATAATTGACAATGGAGACTCGGCTGGGTAAGAGGGTTGTGAGGGTGCGGAGGAGGGCAGTGTGGGATGAAAAATTACTTAACGTGTATAATGTATACCCAATTGAGGAGATTACACTAAAAGCCCAGACTTCACCACTATGCACCATATATATGTAACAAAACTGCACTTGTACTCCCTAAATATATAAAAATAAGAAATAATACTACTAAAAAGAATTACTATCTGCAGAGCATTGCACTAGGTTCTGGGAAAAAAGATAAATATCAACCTCCCTCTACCACCACCACCCCCAATCACCAATGACAATGAACCTGGCTTTGTGAAGAAAACAAACATATAAATAAATGATCTACCACCAAATTCAGAAAAGCTCCCTTTTGCGTTGAGGCCAGCAAATAATCATAGTACTGTCCCTTGATCCCCCAGGGGCCTAGCCCTGCAGGGGACTTTACTGCTCCCTGAGGTAACCCACACAAATTTTTAAAGCATGCAAATGATACCTGAAGCATAAAGTACTATTGCATTAGATCTTAATTTCCAAGTCTCTATTAAAAAACAATCAGCATCTTTAAAGAAACTTTTGATAGCATGAGTGATATATGAATGGCGTGAAGGAGAATTGTTTGAGTTACAGAATGGTAGTTAATGCTACCTAGACACTAGCCATTAGAGAGACTAAACAACTCCCTGACAGTCTTCAGGACTGCCAACTTTTGATTGACCAACTGCCTAGATATTACCTCTGACTTAGCTAACTTCCTATTAAAGGCCTCTAATTAGCAACTGGTAAGGTTTTAGAACATGTAGGAGCTGGAGCTGTTACCTTAGCCCCATGCTTGAGGAAGCTCCATGTCACTCACGGTCCTGGTTTGGCAACTATTCAAGAATGCAGAAGGATTTTTTGATATAGGCCAATCTCATCGGGGTTAGATGATATCTCATTGTGGTTTTGATTTGCATTTCTCTAATGATTAGAGATGTTGAGCATTTTTTTATATGTTTGCTGGCCATCCTTCTGTCTTCTTTTGAAAAGTTTCTGTTCATTTCCTTTGCCCATTTGTTGATGGGGTTGTTTGATTTTTTCTTATTGATT